>JAOBRD020773871.1:0-13802 GCA_027575215.2 Hydrozoanthus sils
TTTTTTTTATCAGAGAACGTTTTTTAAAATATTTTATATTTTTATTATGTATCCTGATAGCGATGCTTCCATATTTTCAGTGTTTTTGTTCGAATTTCTTCCAAGGGGATCTTCTGACCATCAATTGTGAATTCCATCTTCTGTATCTCCAGATCTTTAGTCATTATCATCGTTTCATACTATTCACAAACAAAAACAAGAAAGTGTTGTCTTATTTTTCAGTGTACATTATTTTGGTATTCCTTTAGTAAGCTAGAATTTTTTAACCCTTTCTGCTCAGGACAGCTTATCCGCATCTTACTGATAATGAGAAGTTACGAGTTGATCAAATCAAAATACTTTTATTTTGCATATCTCTTTTTCAGTGATAAATTATTAAATGACTTTGGCATCTGCTAGCTTGGTACTGTTAAACTAGAAATGATAAGGTAAGATGTTATACGCTTTAAAATTTGCAAAATTAAACATTTCAGGATTATATTGTAGTGTACTATCAACTGATATGTAATTTGTGCAAAGAATAGTGTTGCTATTAATTCTTTTTCTTATACTTGGTTTATGGACTCTTTTCCAGTTTCGTTGATTCGCTGCATGTGCTTGAAGAATGGCTCTCTTAATAAAGTAAAGGTTATCTTCCGTCACGGGATCCGTTCTAGTTGGTTGGTAATCTGTAATCTGTAATATAAAGCTTCGGGTGATAGTCTCCTTTCTTCTTTGCAAATCTAAAGCTATGATCTCAGAGAGATTTTTCGGTTGTTTTACAGTAAAAGGTAACATTAATAAATTAACAAATATGTACCTTTCTGGGAACAATCCTCTCGCCAATGGTGTATTCACCACTTGCAATCTTGTTTCTAGCAATCTCTCTCAGCTGCTCAATTGTCACATCAGTTGGAAATGTCACTTCTCCTCCTGTAATACATCTTTTCTTTCTTCTAATGCGAGTACTTGCTATGCCATCACCTTCGGTTGAAAGTTTTCTTTTGAAGCGGTTGACATTCACTCCTTTGATCTTTAACCACTCCTTTATGATTTGACCCCCATTTTTAGCTATCTCATCATTCATGTTTCTCACATTGTATCTTCTGGCAAGAGCAGACCAATTTACTTCTTCATCTGAGCTATAAGCCTCTACTTCAGCTATCAGTGCCTCTTTGTCCCATGATACATTTTCTAGCCTCCCAGTGTGATTCTTTGGCTTTTTATGGGCACCATTACTCTCTGTCTGTCATTCTTTCTTTTTGCAGCCTCCCTTGGCTCAAGAGACGTGGCAGCTCGATTGCGACCCCATCCTCTTAAGGACTGGCCTTCATCATAACACCTAAAATTGTTTGTTATAAATTAATTTATTATCATTATACTGAATTTTAATTTTGCCGTTTATAATGAAATATTAATTTGTCTTTAGAAACAGTAGCACTGCATTTTTTGAATGCTCAACGTGACATTGTTTGCTATGGATAAAATTTTTTTTCATAACTGTATTCACTTAATTGTAATATTAAATTAAAGTATCAGAAAATTACAATGGTGTGTCCCTTGATTAAATAAACGAAACCTTGCAGAAAACCATTTTGGCCATTGTTATGTATCAAAAAGGGTTGGTTCAGCCAGTTGATGCATCAAACACCTACTCTCTCCCTACCCTACCACCTTCAGTCTGGGATTATTTCAGGAAATAAGAGGCATCTTGTCACTGTCTTTCTAGAACATGAACGATCTGTGTAAACCGGAAAAACTAAGTGGAGGCATGCAGTAAGTGTTTTGTTTTCATGATATCAATCATAGGAATTATAGTCCAGTGTATCACTGAATTTGTGGGGAATTATTTTTGGACTTGGTTTGATGTATCATTGTTGATGGCTACAGCTATAGTTGTATTTAGTTGTACCTACCTATCAAATGCAGTTTCCCTCATGTGGTTTTCAATATTACTCTTGACCTGAGAGTAGTGGTATATTTTTTCTTCTCTGCCAACTTTGCTCTGCTCCATTTGTTGAGTGCATCTTTCAACGATGGTAGCTTCTTAGTAGATTTTTGTAGTCAATGCCAAAGTTAGTTGATACAGGTTCTTTTGAATTGAAGTTCAAACCATATCAGGATGCATAACCACTTTTTCCGTGGCCCAGAAGAACGGCCACTGAAAAATTCAAATAGGGATGTCACGTGACTGTTTCCATGGCAACAAACTAACCAAAAAAATTAAGGGTACTGGTATCTAACTATTTGCCAAGTTATTCTAGGATAGAAGGAGGCTGTGAGATTTTATTCGCATTCTAGTGATATTTTGAGAAAACCAATCTCGAGTCAGGCCTTAAGTACACTGAGCTGAACTGGGATCAGTGTTTTCTTCCTCAATTACAGGGTCAAGCGACTTTTGCATCTGTTTTGTTGGCGAAGACGTCCATGTGGAGATAAATTTCATTATTTTTCTTCTGTAGAAAAGAGAAACATATTCACTACGTACGAGACATACGAGAAGACTTAACATCGTTTTTAGCAGAATTATTTGATAAAAACCATGTTAAGTCTTATCGTATGTCTCTTCATATTCACGTTAACGAAATAAATTTCATGAAACATGCCAAGAAAAAGGAAGAGTAATATAACAAACACGCTGACTTGAAAGCACGGAAGGGAGAACTGACAGTTTGGTTCTCACCTGGGATTATAAACAGCCTGTTTGTTTGAACTTAAACGCAGAACAGATAGTAGCATAGGAAGTAAGCATAATTATCCCATGCGGAGTGTATCGAAAAAGAATGCCCCCATTGTAAGCATTGGAAACATTGAATACGGAGAAACGATCACCTCTTCCATGCCTTATAGCAAACGATCCTCCTGGCCATAGCCTCAAAGACCTTCTATTAACCCATTTCTCCGAGGACCTTCAAATCTTGAATTGATTATGTGGCGTGTTCATTTTTGCTCTGATGGCCTCCAGCACCGCTCCGAAAAACCTTCCCTTATGGCGAGCTATTTCCTTTGCCACCATCTTCAAATTTGGTCCATCAACGCCTTATTAAAAGCAAAGTTCTGAAGATTGTCATAGTTGTGCTTGATATCTAACATCATCACCAACTTTCATGCAAAGTTTTCATATCCACCTAATTTGAATAACAGGAAGTCGCCAAAAGTAGTCTCAAGCTAAGCACTGGAAAACCAATATTTACCTGCCTGAGAAATATATGCCCTGTTCAATCGTATGTAAAATGAATACGGGTGTGTGTAGTTTAAAAAAGGAAGAGATGTCTGCATCACGGACATGAAACTTGTACCTAAGTTAAAAGAAATGTGACCCAGTATATTTGTAAAAACACACACTTATTTACAAAACTGAGATTTAGTTCGGTCATTGGATGTGCAGCATTTAATTGTATGTAGCTGCCCACTGGCCTAAAACCATGTTGCAAAAGATTTAAATAAGCTGTCACACGTTAGTCTAGAATACCGTTTAAGACGGCTAAGAGGCAAACATGTATATAATTACATGTGTCTACTAAAGCCGAAGTTAGCATGTTACTTGTTTCATGGATTTGAGCCAAACTTTTTCTTGTCAATTGTGGCCATGCACACGCTACGAACTAGTATGACTAATGATAAACTCAACAATTTCTGTCAAATGTTCTAAACCAAATGTTCATTGCTTCACAATTTATATCAAGCAAGCATTTCAAGCAAGGTTTACACACTGAAAAAGTTAGTTCAACGAGAAGATACTTGTAAAGAAAGTCGGAAACATGCATCTAGCTCATTCTTATGAAGTATTGGTTGTTTCCTCTTGCATCAATTGATTACACCCAAAGGTGCTATTTAATCTTGTCATACTTCAAGCGAACCATTAATTTACTTGCTCCATGTCCATGCCTCCATATTGTACTTCCGACATCTTAACCTTCGACAGCTCTCATTGAACTGTTAATTAAAATGAAACCAAAAAGGCTTTATCTAAACTTAAGTAAAGGTTTATAAATGAAAAAGATATTTCAAATTCTTCAACTAGCACCAAATTTAAACTCTTGCACTCTTTACCTTCATATTTGCGGACTTCAAGTTCATATAAATCTTTTCGTCACCTTGTAAGAGTTCTTTGTTGTTTTACTGGATTGTATGCGCTCTCACAACAATGACTTTCAACATTATCTAAATACTAGTCGTTCAAACAGAGCAAATGCCCTTAGAACAATTTCATCCAGTAGACTTATTTCAGATAAATCAAATAACTTGCAAGGTTCAACAGGAGGTGAAGGAGTGCATAATTTCCGTAGAACTGGAAGTTCCTATCGTATGCAGCATGTTTCTCAATTCATTTCTTAAGAAGCTCTTGCTTACGAATATCCGTTGTCACACGAGCTACTATAGCTTTTCGTTTAACAGGTTTCAGTTCTCCTTTCATAAACTTCATAATCCCCCCATTGATCAGCTTCAATAGAAAATTCAGGCTTTTTCTTTTTGGTTTTTTCCAGTTTGCTTCACGTGGACATCGACTTGTTGCAAAACTACCACAGTCGGAAAAACATTCAGACTATTTAACAAACCGAAATACTCCCGGATCTTTTGCTTTTCATCCCGTTGAATCCTTCCAAATTATAACGGAGATTATTGCACTACCGTCTAAAAAATCGTATGGTTTGTATTCATGCCTATCCAAACGAGACATTTATTGTGCGTTTGTAGAGGCCCAAGCGTAATAACTGGCTCCAAGCGTAATAATGATTCCAAGCGTAATAAGGGTGGCTCCAAATGTAATAACTAAAACAATTTAGGAAAATTTTCCATGAAGTCAATCTAGGCCGTAATTGTGTTGTCACGTAATTTATGACGTCATAAAACCTTTTGAAGAATATCTCAGAAATTGAAAACTGTCGGACTACCAAACTTACATGTTAGAAGTTGTTCAAATGCCACGAGGTAAAATGCGTTACAGCTAAAAAGCAACTTTTTTTAATTCCTGTTTTTAATTTTTACCTAGTGTAATTGAATCAGGATTTTTGTCGACACTAAGCTATTTGAGTGTCAAAGCGGTGGATAGCACGTACAAATTGGCAGAGATTGAACAGGTTTTTCAAAACTTGTTACTTGTGTCTAATGTAAACATTAAACCTCTGCGCCACCATAAGGGTGGAAGGGAGGGTGAAATAATATAATGAACTAGATATGGATACACTTTATCACTAAGATTACAAAACCACAAGTGACTCAGGAATTTGAGCACATGTATCTATAACAAGCTATCACATAACATGATACCAAAGAAATATTAGAGTAAATATTCCAGCTAAGTGAATTAATCATTTTAATAAACATCAAAATGTGACTCTTTTGTTAAGAGCTCTTTGAGAGGAACATGTTAGTCGATTATTATAAGTTATCTTATTATAAAAAGATTCAAATAGTGATGTTGGGTTTGAAACTTCTGCAAGGGTCTGAATGGTTTTAGTATGCGTGAAGGTAACTGAGAGACCATGCACTGCGAGTACTACATTTTGCCTACGAAGATATTTTAAGGGGTCCAAAGAGAGACTCAGGAACAAAATTCCCTTAACGAGCAAACAAAAAAATGCGAAAAAAGAAAGGGTTAAAGAAAACCCGATCCCGTAATGAACTAAATATGGATACAGTCTTTACCACTAAGATTACTAAACCACAAGTGACTCAGGAATGTGATCACATATATCTATAACAAGCTATCACGTAACATGATACCAGAGAAATATTAGAGTAAATATTCGGGTAAGTGAGTTAATCATTTTAATAAACATCAAAATGTGACTCTTTTGTTAAGAGCTCTTTGAGAGGAACATGTTTGTCGACTATTATTAGTTATCTTATTATAAAAAGATTCAAATAGTGATGTTGGGTTTGAAACTTCTGCAAGGGCCTCTTCCCAATCAACTGACTGTACTTCATTAACTAGAACTTGTTCATTTAGTTTGGAGTAATCTCTATTATAAGTCTGTCTTATTAGAGAATTTTGAGAATTTATCAGTGATAAGGAAATTGGCAAGATAATAAGCAGTATTATGAATGATACTTCCACTTATAGCAATATGCTTAAGAGAGCTTAAAGATTTAATTATCAATAAGTGTAGCAGAATGATCAGTGATTCTAGTAAATATGAGGTTGAAAAACATTTAGTCAACAGAATAATTAGAATTTCATCTGTTTCAGAGTGTGAGCCAAATTTTAAAATATCCATATTAAAATCACCAGTTATTATGCAATATTTCTCCTCTCAGGATTTTTTTGCAGGGAAAATTCGTATATTGAAAAAATGGTTCCAGTTTTTCCAGTGTCGGCAAAATTGAGAGTTTCACTCCAATTTTGTTATTCTTGAAGTTAACTAGATCAAAGGCCTTTTTCTCTTCTTTTTCAGAAGTGGAACTTCCATTTGAAAAAAGTGTGTACATGATTTCAACAACTCCCATTTGGTGGTTGACAGTGGTAACTCTACTTGTTTACTTCTTCCTCTTAAGGTAAGTAGGATAAGGAGTACACATTGTCCTCCTCTTTGAAACGTTCTCATACTATATTTTCCGGGTTTCCTGGTGGGTAGGGTGCTTACTCGGTGTGTTTTACTCAGAGGGTAGCACCTTTTTTCCCTTTCTTCTTTGTCAAGAAAGCTTCAAGAAGTCTTTTCTTACTTTACCGTTTACTTCTCTGCGAAAACTACTAAAAGCTACACTCATCTCTCTCCACTTTTTATCAGACCCATTTCTTTAAATAACTCATCACCAGCATTCAAAATTGCAGAAACAAACATGTGAAAGACAAAGTGCCGAGTTAAACTTTCCATATATATACTTTCCATACTCACAAGCAAATGTTTTAGGTTCAGTTAACAGCGCAAGAAATTAAGTTGTACATTGGGTCTTTAGGAAGATCGAGACAAACCCTTAACGTTTTGGCATCCTACTGACGCTACTGTCAAGCTTAAATATGTAAATAACGTAAATTATAGTAATGCAAGTACAGAAAAATTTTATCAATTGTTTAGACAAAGGAAAAAAGGGGTTAGGTAAATAACTTTGCACAGATTGAGTCAGATTGAGAATTGGAACTGGTTTTGAGCTTTTGCATAGAAAAAAAAAACGTTTCATAGATGAGACAGTCAAATTGTTCCTGCCTTTTCAGAGAATTGAGAAAGAATTGTTGGTTATCAGTGTTAGTGTCGTGATGAGCAAGCACATCTGAGAAACACGACACATTCAATCGTATTTGTTCTCGTTTAGGTTTGTGTCAACTTCATTTGATGATTCGGCCTTGTACTGGCCTCTTAAAGTTCTTTGTAGGACATAACTTCTTCCTTTGCCAAAAAATATTCCCCCCCTGAATTTTCATTTTTAAATTCTTTTATCTGTTGACTCGTTTTCCGTGTGCCCACTTGCTGCCTTTCTGCAGAAACATTAGATAAAACAGTTTCGAACAATTCCCGCGGTTTGAATTAATTGTTTAACCCAAGTGGATTAGTTTTGGGATTGCAATCTTCAACATCTCTGAAGAAACACCACACGCAAGAATAATAAGGTGGACAAGTAAGAGTTTGAGACACAGGAATTCTCTCATGTAAAAGTGTGAACATATTAAGCAATGCCTTTTCACCTTTTTAGCTTTTCACACCTGTGAAGCACCTCCATTTTGGCTTGGTTTTAAGGTCGTACAGGTTAGCGACACGCATCTTTTCAGCAGCATCTTCAGTGGTAAAAAATGAATACACATTACCCACACAGTTCCCTTAATTTGAAACCTTGGCGATAATCTTTTCCACTGCATCTTATTTTAATTGGCAACAGAAGAAAAGGCGCTAGTAGTCATGTCATGACTTTCCACAGCCTGTTTTTACTATGTCCACACCATGGACATTTATTGTTTTCCACACTGCCCTCCTTTGGCGAAGCGATTTCCTCCAATTCCCTGATAATTTCATCCACGAAAGAGTAGTATAAACACGGGGGAAGAAACAAGCTGTGCTGATAATTGGCTCTGAGGACACACACGGACCCGCATGTAGGGGCCAAGGATTGCTACCTATTGCGTGATTTCATGCTGCGCGGGAAACTGGCACTACCGGATTTTTCCGGACTTTTATTTCAAGTTCAAGATGACTGGTGGTGGCTGGCACTGGTCTTGTGCTAGTAAATACTGCAAGAACTCGTGGAAAACTCCGAATGTCAAGTATTATAAACTAAACAAACTGGGTACCCCCCCCAAAGCCCATTCAGGATGCATACTTAGCTGTCTTAGGAAAGCAAAAAGAAGAGGTGAATTTCAAAAAGCAGGTCATTTGTTCGAAGCACCGGGAGCGTGGCGAGAGGTCAAATTTACAGGACCTATCAAGCATCGAATTTACGGAAACTGAGAACAAACCTCACTCAAAGGTCAAGAAAGAACACTTGCATTGTGCCGCTGCGTTGTGTACGAATTCCTGGCACTCAAAAGACAACAGTTTAAAGTATTATAAACTAAGGGATATTAAAAGTTGCCCCAGAAAACGTCACGAGTACAGCAAAATTCTGAAAAACAGAGGAGCTGACCTCAAATGTGATTTCATCTGCTCTGCTCATTGGTGTAAAGGAGAACGTCAAAACAACGACCTGCCTGATTTGCCTTGTATGCCTGACTTTTCTGAGAGAAGGGTGACTAAGAAAACCCCAGTTCGAAAAATAGAGTCTGCCAAGCGCCATGCACGTCAACAACAGTCAGAAGGCAGCAAGGCAAAGAAAAGAAGAGTTATCTCTTATACCAGTTCTAATGAGCCTTCTCAGATTGACATTTTGCAGAAGGAAATTGATGATCTTAAAGGGAAACTGCTCATAATGACAAATGAGGTCCATCAGTTAAGTGATCTAGTAAATGACTTGAAAATTCAAAATGGAGGGTATCAGTTTCAAATAAAACTGTTTGCCAACATAAATGAAACACTGACGTTCTCTTACAAATGTCTCAAAAATAATCCCAAGCAGTTTTTCTACATGACTGGACTATCTGTTGAAGATTTTGACTGCCTCTTTTCCTGCATTGAACCCTACATACCAGCAATAACATACCCTGATTATAAAACCCATGAACGAAGGAAGTTGACCAAAAGAACTGAGGTGATGTGCTTTTTGGCAGTGTGTAGACATACCCTTCACCTTGGTATTGTTGAATACATGACAAATACAAGTGCCTCAACTCAATCACGAATCTTTACAGCCTGTTTTTCTGTCAACTTTGTTTGACCAACTAGACCCGAGTCCTTGTCCTGGTGAGGTGCTGTCTCTTTTACCTTTGGAGTTCCATTCATCAGGTATCAAGGATACTGTTTTGCTGGGTGACTGCACAGAAAACTGGATTACCTCGCCAGAAAACTTTGATGTGAGCAATGTTTCATTTAACAATTATAAGAACCATAACACTGGCAAGACAGGAATTTGGATAACACCTTATGGCAGTCTAGTAATGTGTACTGATACATACCCAGGAGCAATCACTGATAAAAACTTAACAGAGGACTGCGGTGTTCTTGATATGATCCAAGAAAAAGGTGCAACTGTGCCTACGGATAAAGGGTTTGGTATTGAAGAGTTAGAAAACTGCTAACCAGTACCATACCTAGCAAAATCAAATCAAGGGAACGGCCAAAGGATCAGCCCCCTTTGTCACGACTGAATAGCTAATATATTTTTATAGAATGTTTTCAAAGACCTCAACCCTTTCCTCTTAGATCTGCTTTTGCCTAGGCCAGGTTTCTAATAGGTTACTAGCTTTATGTATGGCACATAACCATGTCCAAGCATCTTCTACTGACTGCTAACATTGAAAGCATATGTCAGTTGAAAGGTCTTTCCCACAATCGGCCACCGATGAAATTTGATACACAGTATGAAGAATCCGATATAGCAAAGAATTTTGATGTGGCTACATTGCGAATATATCATGAAAATTACATTGGACGTATGCAGGATTGGTCAATTTTAAACGCTTGCTGGCCCAAGAATAGATGTGACATTTTA
Source organism: Hydrozoanthus sils (assembly GCA_027575215.2). Classification (NCBI taxonomy): domain Eukaryota; kingdom Metazoa; phylum Cnidaria; class Anthozoa; order Zoantharia; family Hydrozoanthidae; genus Hydrozoanthus; species Hydrozoanthus sils. Next base: position 9,997 of record JAOBRD020773871.1, read on the forward strand.
GGATGCGTATACAAAGTATTTGCTAACATTGTAAATATGTTGTTTAACCCATCTGTGCAAAAAAAGCAAGCCATTCAAAGCCATGAAAGGCAAAGGAGACATCTCATGATGCAACAATGCCACTGTCATTTTGCTTATAGCTACAGTTTGCATATATATTGTCATCTATGACCCAAGATTTACAATTATCTAGTTCACTCTTTGCTTTTTGTATACAGCAGTTTCTGGAAACATTGTTACCTTTTACATGAAAGAGTGTTTTAGATTTCTCTCTTTGTTTACAGTTGAGCTGACTTCTCAACTTGAAATCAACATGATTTGAAAATCCGTCCATATAGGGTGCAAGTCATTTCAGAAATTCCCAGTCAGTAGAAGATGCTTGGACATGGTTATGTGCCATACATAAAGCTAGTAGCCTATTAGAGACAAAATTCCCTTGATTTGATTTTGCTAGGTATGGTACTGGTTAGCAATTTTCTAACTCGACGTTTTAGATCCAAGCTTAACTCACAGTTAGCAAGACCAGTCAGTTTTCATTGTTTGCTCTACGATAAAGCCCACTGACCCTTAGTACTCTGGCATCATAAATACTGCCCGGCCATCCTGCACTTACATCCACAAACATTCCTTTGCCATCAACAACGCGTTCTAGCTGTTCGAGTTGTCTCGCCAATACCGACAGTGAACACTAGAACAAACAAAAAACATCAACAGAACTAGTAAAATAACGTAGGTTAAAAGTCAATAGTAATATTTTGAATAAATGCCTGGTAGATTTTCGAAAAACTTAGCCGTTTCCAGCGACGGGACAAGTAAAATCCCTTTGATAAAAACCGTTGCTTCTTTGCGCCAAAGAAAGTGCACATGTTCAGTTGACTGGCCGCTGGCCACTAAGTGACGTCGTGATGTCGATTTCACGCTAAAATTATTCTTCAAACTAAGTTCACTTTTCAAACTTTGATAACTTACCCGGCCATTCGATTTGTAGTTTCTGCTAAAAACTTGAATTTTTCAAGCCAATCTGCCTTGAAATCTGCCAGTTCGTTGGTTACATAAATCCTCCACCCTTCAAGTTTTTCGGAACAGATTATTATTGAACTTTTATACAGTGTGGCGGCATATCCTGCGGAGAAAAAGTTGATTTACGGAGCGGTTTCGCTTAAAACCACATGAATGGGGATCACTAACGGCTCTCCAAGATATGTGAGGTCCCTAAGCAAAGATTGCTCCTCCGCGAGCGATTTTCCAAATCATCAAGTTTTTCACCAAGGTCTTCTATCGTTTTCACTGCCTCCTTGATTTCGTTTTCGGAATTGGAAATACTTGTAATTATGTCTTTCTGTTGATTAACGGTAGTTGCACTAGCTATGGAGTTAGATTCCATAAATTCTTCGAGCTCTATTTGGGTTAAATCACTTCATGGTTTAAATCATCGAAACGCTGGTTTAGAGCTCGATTTCGAGTGTGTGTTTGCCAACGTGACGTATGCAAATTTGCAAATTTTTTTGCCGACTAGTTTGTTGAAGACGTAAACTGTTGGCTCTCTTCTTCTGGCTTTTTTGCTTGTTGTCGCATTAATTTCGCTCGTTGTCGCTTCACTCGCCTGACCTTGGGCGTCTCGCTAAGCCTTGGCTGCTTTGATATCCTGGGGTCTCTTGCCGTGAAATCCTTTTCTTTTTGCCCTTCTTTGCGATCTAAATTTTCTTTTATCTTCTCTGGCCATTTCCGTTAGAAAAACTAAATGATTGTCGGTACTCAGTACAATAGCCGTACTCAATACTTTTGCACGCGGTCTTTTACACGCTCGCAAGTGCTCATGGGAAGAAAACTAGGAAAATGATGGAAAAGGGAATAGGGACTGTGGAGTCGAAGCTTTTGAGCTGAATTTTGGAATACGGAAGGGAAAAACCCCATAGCAACCTAAGTAAACAAGTTAGCTGTGCATAAGGTGTCTTCCCTATGAAGACGCCTTATGCACAGCTAACCTTAGTTCTCTGACTTCAGGGCGGGACGCAAAGTGCATCAGCTTCATCAAAAGCATCAAATCGGAAAATCCGCTTTACCGTTTAGTTAATGCCTCGAGAGTCGCGAGGGACACTCATTACAACTTAAGATCTAACAATAAATACATCATAAAGAAAACGAACACGGACCGCTTTAGAAATTTTGTTTCATGTAAATATTCGAGATATCTATCATAGTATTGTAATTTTGTGTGCTGCTGAACTGACCGTGCCTGTAATTCAGGTTTAACCTGCAAGAGGTATGAATAAACCAATTTATTATTATTAATATTATTATTGTTATTATTGTTATTAGTTTTCTAAATTTAAAGGAAACATCACTAGTTTATAGATGAAAAGCTGTCAAAATGAAAAACTGTTGAACCACACAAACTTTTCAGTGCCTTTATACTGGTTTCTTTCATCTCTTTTTTGATGAAGACTGCGAATTTCACCCTGTATGTAAAATTTGAGTAAACATTAATTAATTATCCGATATGTAAATTTACGTAACTGCAGGGTAAGTTAGATTCATGAGCTATTGAGTATTAAGAGCTGCTGACTAAAATTTGCGATCCGCGGACAATTTCGAAAAATCGGATTTCTTCATATTTTGTCAGGAGAAACCCTTGGATGAAGTATTATCAATAACAGCAATTAAACTTTCCAAAGACTTTTAGTTTTTGAGAAATACGGAAAAATGTGAACTACCTTGGTCTAGACAAAAATGAGCCAGAAATTCAGTAGAAAATTGTAAATTTTGAGCGCTCACGTGATGTAAATCGGTAGCTCCCAGAGAACCCATCTTTTGCACAGAAAAAACTACTTTCCTTGGCTACTGGAAAATGTAAAAACTTTGCAAGTTTAAAGAATTTTTTATTGGTATTTTGTGATGAAAGTTGCCACTTTTAAGCGTTTTGACAAACGTCTGAAGATCACGTTACTTTACATGAAAAAAAAGTGCTTCGCTACATCGAATTTGAAATCAAGCTTCACACCACAAGAAAGCCCTATTATTGTTCTGTAATATTTTATAAAAATTGGTAGAGTGACTGTGTTAGTACATGGAATCTTAGAGCCATTTGACTGTCATTGGTAGAGTGACTTTCCTAGCATGGAATCTTAAAGCCATTTGTCTGTCATTGGTAGAGTGACTTTGTTAGCATGGAATCTTCGAGCCATTTGACTGTCATTGGTAGAGTGACTTTGCTAGCATGGAATCTTAAAGCCATTTGTCTGTCATTGGTAGAGTGACGGTGTTAGTACATGGAATCTTAGAGCCATTCGACTGTCATTGGTAGAGTGACTTTGCTAGCATGGAATCTTCAAGCGATTTTTCTGTCATTGGTAGAGTGACGGTGTTGGTACATGGAATCTTAGAGCCATTTGATTGTCATTGGTAGAATGACTTTGCTACTCAGGTCAATTAAGGCATGGGTCACGGTTGGCGGCCACCCCCGAAAACTGTTTTTATGCGATTACTCGGTTGTTCCTCAGCCAATTTTGTTCATCTTGGTACCAAAATGTTCAGACAAATAAGCACTTTATCTCAACTTAGTTTATATTTTTTTGCTGCAGTTTTTAAACGTCTTTTTAATCGATTTTGAAGCAAAATTTAGTGCTTATTTTTAATTGCCTCGCCGGCAAACTTTTTCTGCATTACACCTCTTCAAGGTATGTCGATTTGATTGTCCTTAACTGAAGTTAGTGAAACAAACTGCGCTCGATGTCCAGGACGTGTATATTTTAAGATATTTTGGATCAAAGTCAAAACTTCGCAAAATGGCGGTTTTAAAGTCGAAT
>JAOBRD020773977.1:0-30638 GCA_027575215.2 Hydrozoanthus sils
CACCAAAGCATACTTGACTTGATCAACTCCCAACTTCTCATTACCAATTGTATTACTTTGTTTGAGTTATATAAGGAGAAGTGAGATGTTGATAAGCTCTCTGGGGCTGAAAGGGTTAATAACCCTGATTGATAACATTGATGTGTGTTTTTACTTGAACCAAGGTAAGTACAGAGTATGTTGAGGGCCTACAGCACATTAAATTATTTTCATTCAACTGGAACATATATAAATTCTTAATATTAAGGATTTTAATTTCCATTTATAATAGATAACTATGTACATAACTGAAAGTTGGCAAATTCAAAACAACTTTGAGGGTTTGTTTAACTTGTTAGAGCTTTACTTAGTGCAAAAACTCACTTTGTTTTTGCAGTTCAGAAATGAATTGTTCAAAAGATGATAAGCCCTAGCGCAGGGTTAATTACGGTGACAATAATAGGTTTTGTTTTAAAAGACTAACCTAGGGCTTAATTACTAATCAACCTTTGAGCAACTTGACCCAGGATTCACAGTTTATCACAGCAAGTTTTTGTTTAAATCAATTTTATTTTTCCCATAAAAAAGTCAAAAATAGTACTGACAGGGTGTGCCAAAGCTTAACAAACTAAGCTTAAAATTATCCTCCTCTCAAACCTTGGTCTTAGTGAACTCATGGGAGTAGTCCTGGAGAATGTCTCGATGTCTCTGAAGTGTGTGAAGCTGGGCAGAACTACTCTGACCAAAACTCAAGTTGGATGAATACTCAGCCATTGCATCATTGACTTCTGTTAGCTGAAAAAGGAAGCAAAACTGGCTAAGATCTTGTTGGTCTTGCAAAAACCACAAATGTTACACCTACAGCTATGCCAAGGTTCATGTACAATGAAATATGATATTCAATATTGTCATTAATAATGGTAGTAACAATAATTTAAGAACCTAGTTGAAATAATGTAGCCATGCTAAAAACTGTAGAGCTGAGAATAGAAATGGCACCTCCAATAAGTGTTTTTTGACAACTTCCATGCATTAATAACAAGAACACAACAATGTATTATGTGCTTGCCTGACCGTTTCAGCCCCCAGTAGCCTAAATGATGCGTTGTTAATTCTCCCAACTTAGGGGATGGTGTCCTAAAACTGATTTGGCACTGCTTAATGTCTATTGGATATTTGGGGGGGAGGGGGAGGGGGGGTCCAGAGGTTGCCAGTGGACATTAAGAAAAAATGCTTTAATAAAGTAAAGGAAATGCAATCCATTTATTGCAAAACTTTAATCAGTAAGCTTTATAGATGAGTCTATGTAATTATACATTTATTATCAAGTTCAACTGAGACTGTCTGTTCAGGTCTATGAAGTCAGATTCAATATCCAAGGTGGTCTTGTATAATGCACACACATTTTTAAGGAACAAGGAATATGCAGTAACAAACTATTGTTAAGTGTTGGGTATTTGGTAGTTTTACCCATAAGCAGTGCCAAATCACTTTTAAGGATACTCCTTAGACCCAAACTTTTTATAAAACTAGATAATTTTGGGGAAATTTGCTTTTCATCAGCAGTGCCAGTGGTTTTCTTTGTTTGATCACTTTCCATTTTCTCATTACAAAACCGCCACCTGGTTAGCCTAGTTGGTAAGGTGCCAGTCTCTCATGTGGGAGGCCCGGGTTCAATTCCCAGTGCCTGACCTTCACTTGAGGTCTTAAAATGACTGAGGAGAAGGTGCTGCCTTTGCCCTAACATCTGCAAACAGTTAGACTTTCACGTCTTCTAGGATAAGGACATTAAATCGTATGCCCAGTCTCTTGATCTCCTATCAGGGGACTTAAAAGAACCCACAACACTTGTTGACAAAGCATAGGGTGATCCTGGTATTGTGGTCTGTCTCTTCTACTAACTGAGGGCAACTCTTAGGAATATAGTTGTGAGCCGTGTGTAGCGGACTACCTAAGACCCTCAATACCAGAGTCAACTGTAAATCATTGTTAAGCGCCTTTGAGCATCTACCTATGGAAAAGGCGCTATATAAATGCTAAACATTATCATTATATTATTATTATTATTATTATTATTATTATTATTACAAAACATCATATTTTGTATGGGTTATGTGAGGAGAAGGTAGATATTGAGAATTTTACAGGTACTAAGGTGAAAATGATAATCTAAAGATTGGAGTAAATCCAAGTCATGTTGTTTTCGAACTATGTACGTCTACATCCTGATGTATCATCAACGAGGCTCGAAAATCTAAACTGCTAAAACCAACTTAGCAACTCCAACGGACAACATATTCACACACTTACCCGAGATAAAGACTGGTCGATCTCCAATGACATGGTGTCAAACATACGGTCGCTAGATGAGCTGTTGAGTAGAGGGCTTGTGTCCAGGCTGAAACAATGCAATATAGCTGTAACTTCTTGTAAGACCACTGCGTAGAATGAATAAGCTTCAAAACTACGGCTTACCTTTCTCTCTCGACATCTCGATGGTTGTAGTTGGTGCCTAGCTTGCTAAACGATACCAACTTTAAGTCAATCTCATTTTCCAGTTGTCTTGCTTGCTTTCGTAATTCTGTAAAGCAAGTACACGGAGATCACAATATGTTACCTATACAATTTATATCAAATGAGCAATTTAAAAAAAAAATAAAGACACAAAAAATACAGTGAAAAACATATGATCGAGAAGAAAAAAAAATAGAAAAAAAATATACCTTCCCATCGACTCAGTGTCGAAGCCATTTTTCATGAGTTATGAGGCAGACGTTTCGGGCGCGCACGGAACTGTGGGAAATTAAAGACGTGTATTATTTCGAAAGTTGCATGCTGGTCAAAAATGTTGCTGGCGCTAACAAGCTCCACCAATCAGCGATCGTACCCAGTGGTTCGAAATTCAAACAAATCTAACATCAACACGATTAAAAATGCCTTCCAGAACAGTTTAAAATTGTGTCGAATTTCGCACACAAAGTGAGATATATACCCCTCATCGCAAAAAGTTAATTTTACTTCGCAAAAAAGCGATTAATTTCTGTTAAAAAGGTAAGTTTTTAATCCTTATTACTGTTCAGTTCTGTTTTTGGTTGTTCATTGATCGATAGCATTTCCGTTTTTTCTTGCCATGCAAATTCATCCCACCCGATCAGTTTAAAGCTGATATTATTTTACAGCTTGGAAGAGTAGCGCTAGCAATGTATGATAATGTTTTTCGATTTAAAGAAAACTTATATAACTCATTGAAAATATTTAATTTTAGTTTGGAGCTTATCTGTTTAATATAAAGTACAGTATGAAAGACCTGGCGAAGGAGAGAACAACTAGTTGTCTCTCTGTCCACGATCTTACCTCCGTGAGTCCTTTGAATGAAGAAAAAGGTTTGTGCATGTCACTAGTATGCTATTGATTTTGGTGTAAAAATGTTTTGAACGACAGGAATAATTTTCTGTCGACTTTATTGCTCTCTCTTGTCTTCCAACCCAGGCGTTGCGCCTCCTCCAAACTCAAATTTCATTGTAAATTGGTAAAGCAAATCATGTATTTCTTCTGTTGTAGCTTCAATTTATAGTCCATTGGCATTGCTCTATCTACTACAAATAGTCAGTTGGAGGATTTTAGTCATTGTTGTTAACGAGCCTTTTATGTGCGACTTGAAACAAAGATGTCTTTGCTACATGTCTCGTATCTTCGTAGGTACGGGGGTTCGAAAATGTTGTTAAACCAATTAGAAAAAGTTATTAACGAGTCAACTGTTAATTGATTGGTGTTTGAGACAAAGGTGTTCTGTTTCACACTCAAAGGTGTTTTGATTTGAAAAGGTTTGTTTGTAAACATTACATGAGCCGAAATCCGCCAAAAGTATTTCAGTTTTCCTCAAGTAAATAAATTATAAATTATTGTAGGTTATAAATTGTAGAAAATTCATTGGACTGTAAATTGAAAAATATAAAGGAAAAATCCAAGATTTTTGTTTTGGACGTTTTTTGCTTCACTGACGTACAATAAAAATTGGAAATAGAAATGTGAAACCAATTAGAAATGGTTCTAATGACTTAGTTTTCCTCAAGTAGACACTTTAGGAGTTTATTTCACCTCAAAGTAAGCTTTTACATTTATAAACATAAGAAATTAATATGTGGCAAGGTGCTTGGTACTCGGATTAACCATGTGGGCTATACAAGCCAAACAGCCAGAACTCTTTTTCAATGAAACATGTTTTAATCACCACAAACATGAACAAAAAAAATAATACAAAAAGAAATAAGAGAAGAGTGTAATTTTAGTACACACTTTTTGGTCATAAACAACAGAGCAAAAAGAGAGTGCAAACTTTTGAGAATTGCAAAGTACAGTACTCTTTCAAAAAAACAAATAATTCTTGTTTGGTAATAATGTTTTAATGATCATATTAAAAAGAAAAATTGATATTATTAATATAATGTCTTCAATCTTGAGTATAGGGTATAATTTCTCTGGAGTCCCAAATAATCATACATTTAAGATTACTACTTTTGAGAAATAATCTACTCTATACAATGTCATGTTAATTCAGAACTGTATGGTTACTATTGTAAAATAGGGGATCACTTTTTCCTAAGAGTGCTTGATGCACACTGATGCAGAGCCTGATAAAAATCTAAAATTGTGCAAGTGGAGATAAAAGTTCAAAACATTTAAAATACTGGGTAAAATTTTTGTAACTATACAGATTGACGCGATCATCAGACTAAAACGTTAAAGTTATTGGTATTACGGTATTGTTATTAATTTTTGACGGTTTCCACTCTTGTGTCAGTCTGCTGCTTTATTAACAATAATTCACAATCTAACAAACTAGCTTATCTGTGTGGGTATGCCTCGGTGACATTGCACAATGAAAGAGAAAACTTTTTGAAATAGAAGCTGACATAATGATATTTTTTATTGGACATTTCCACACTGTACTATTTTACTACTCCCCACTATTATAATTGAATTTTTAAGGTTTTTCCACCCTAATTACTATTATATGAATCGTTACTCTGTACTATTACTAAACTTAGAAGATATTTTTACCATGTACCAGTAATTCTACTCTGTACTATTATTCGGGACTCTATATGTCGAGTTATTTATTTACTGTTATTTAATTATTGTTATTACATAACAATATTGATAGGTCTTTTTTCAAGCATTGGGTGAAATAATCATGATAGGATTTTATTAATCATATTTATTTATCTATCTATTTATCTATTTATTAATTAATTAATTAATTTATTTATTTAGCTGTACTACTATCTGCTGACCAAGCTCATTCTGCAAGGCTGGCAGAACAGGGGTAGCTACAGCTGCTCCAATTCTTCGGCCTTTTTATTTTTAACATGCAATCCAGCAATGTACAGTTAGTTTCACACAAAATATATTTCATACAATTCACTACTTCTTCAACTCGTTTGTAAATTTGCTCCTTCAGATAGCTGCCACACTTACGAAAAATCAAAGTTCCGTTGGCCCTGCATTGTAAGACAAAATTTCTTCCCCATAAAGTTGTTTTGAATTTTGAGTTCTTGTTTACTTTTAGTTCTTCAGACCCTTGAAGGGAGTTATGAAGCCGGTGTCTACTATACATGGGCAGGTAATGAAAAAGCAATAGAGAACTTAATTATCTATTAGAAGAAAGTTCTTAGATAAAGAATGAAACTTTTGTTTGTGTTTCCATTGAATTGATTTAAATCTACTTTATAGTTATCAGCCTTTCTGTTACATTTTTTATGAGTTTTTGAAACCTATCGATACTTAAAAATGACAGCTAAAATATATTCAGAACCATATTTCAGTTTTGCAACACTTCACAGTCAGTTTCCATATATGGTCAATTCAGTATATGAGCTGATAACCGAGATTACATGAACCAATGCTAAGGCGAGAAACAAGATATTCAAGATTATAAATTTAATAAATTTATTATATGGTTATTTTCTATTCAAATTCCTTTAAAACCGTTGGTGCATGCAAAGAGCATTCAAATTACTTTAAAATTGTTCTATTTTTGCTTTCATTATCATTATATGCAGAACTAAGACATATGACTGCAAAGTTTGACCTGTATAGAGCGCATAGCGCAACCTATACTGTCTAAAGGAAAGTAAATGATTTGAAATAAAATATCATATACTTAAACGCCATAAAATTACTGTTTTTAAAACTGTTCATAAATGTCACATGTCTAAAAAACCAATCAATCATGCCCATTATGCCGCCTGGCATGTAGGACAGCAACAAAAGCACTCCAAGCCTATCTGTTCTGGGCCAGCTTCTGAACAGTACCCCAGTTGTAATGGAGGGTCTTGAGTTCCCCTTCCACAGTTCGTCGCCAGGTTATCTTTGGTCTTCCTCTCTTCCATTTTCCCTCTGCATCCAGTGAAGAGCTGTACGAGTCGAGATATATTGCCTGGCTTTCTTCTCATGATGTGCCCGATCCATCTCCAACGCCTTCGCAGAATGATGACCAGTGCCTATGATGTCTTGGTTGCAAAGGGCAAGAAGATGTTGATTGGAGATGGTCTTAGGCCAGAAGACGCGTAGAATTCTTCTTAGGTTCTTGGTGTGAAAGGTAGACAACTTATTTCTGATTTCTGACGTCGCTGCAGGCCTGCTCCGCTGTCGTGCTTGACAGTGCTAGTACCGAGGTAGGTAAATTCTTCTGTTGTTGGAAGATCTTTGATCGGTGAGGGGTTTGGGACTTTCAAAATCATCACTTCTGTCTTATTTTGGTTGATCTTCAAGCCCACTTGCTGTACAAACATGCTGAGACAGGTGGTTTTCTCTTGCATGTGTCTGAGTTTGTGAGACTGAAGCTTGACTCACTATTTCCCACTCAGCACGTGAAAGTAATGTAGAAGCTCTTGATGACAAGGATGATCTGGTGCGGAATTCTGTATGCCCTGAGGATGCGCCATGGACTTTCCTGGTGAATGCTGTCAAAAGTCTTTTCAAAATCCATGTAGTTGATGTATAGCCGTCTCTGCCATTATGTGCACTGCTCCATGATGTTGCGCAAAGTGAAGATTTGATCCGTGCACCCTTGCCCTTTCGAAAACCTGCCTGTTCTGTTCTCAGTCGCTGATCCACTGCTTCATAGATCCGCCTGATGATGAGCTTAGCTAGGATCTTGCTAGGGACAGATAGAAGTATGATTCCTCTCCAGTTGTTGCAGTTGCTCAGTGCTTCTTTCTTTGGAATCTTCACAATGACGCCCTCTGTCCAGTCGTCAGGTTGTTGTTTCTCCTCCCATATTGCTGCAAAGAGTAGTTGAAGAGCTTGTGCTGCAAATTCTGGGTCTGTCTTGAAGAGCTCTGCGTTGAGATTGTCCCGTCCTGGGGTTTTTCCGCTCTTGAGGGATGTGATGATTGTCACAATTTCCTCTTTCCCTGGTGATGCAGTGTTGACATCTAGGTCAATATCAGGATCCTGTACTTCAATTGTTGGTAGTGGTCTGTTCGAAATTTCGTTGAAGAAATGTTTTGCCCATCTTGCCTCTTGCTCTGCTTCTGTAGTGAGTAGCCTTCCTTGCTTGTCCACAATTGGAGTGGCGGTAGCTCCCCGATATTTGCCGCTGATGAGCTTAGTGATCTTGTATACCTGTCCCTGTTCTCCTCTGCTTGACTTGCCAGGTTTTTCATGTGTGCCCGCTTGTCCGCCCTCGCCATCTTCTTCACCGTCTTGTCTGTCTCTATGTACTGCTTCTTGTATCTCTCCTTCAATCTTTCTGATCTGGTGTCGATGACTTTTTTCTTCAAGGTTCTTCTACTTTGACCCACTCCTTCCTCTTCTTCTGTTTGTGCCCCAGGCAGGCTTCGCTGCTCTGTGTGTAAGCTGTTCTAACTTGCTCTCACATGGTGCTAATGCCGTTTGTACCAGTCGGTGTATGGTTTTCATCATCTGCCAGTGCTTGGAACTTGTTCTTCAGTTGGAGAGTGAAGGTTCTATTTGTTCTGGGGTCCTTTAGTTTTTCCACGTCAAAATGTTGTTGTCTTATCTTGCCAGGTCCCTTTCTTCTCAGCTTTAGTTTTAGGGTTGTTGTGACAAGGTGGTGATCACTGCCGACATCAGCTTCTCTTCTCACTCTTTCATCCTGCAACGATCTTCTCCATGTCCCTTTTTTCATCAAGTGGTCAATCTGGTTCTTATCTCTTCCATTGGGGGAGTACCAGGTGAGCTTGTGGATTTCACGATGTGAGAAAAGTGTACTTCCGATGACCAGATCGTATGCCATGCAGGTTTCAAGAAGCCTCTCTCCATTGTTGTTCATGCTGCCACATCCTTCCTTTCCCATGGCTCCATTTGTGTTGTCACTTTCCACTTTCGCATTCAAGTCGCTCATCACTATCTTCCTCTCGTGGCGTGGTGTGTTCTCTAGCTCAGCTTGCAACTGGTCATAGAATTTAACCTTATTCTCTTCCTCGCTGTCGTTGGTCGGTGCATAACACTGAATAATGATGGTGTTGTTAATGTGTTTCCCCATCATTCTGATTTTCATTAGTTAGCTGTTGATAGGTTTCCATTCCATCAGACACTTCTTCATTCCTTTCTTCAGAATGATGGCGACACCCTCGTGGTATTGGTTGTCATTCTTACCACTGTGCAATACTGCCTCTCCAGTATTGGCTTTATATCTACCTGATCCCGTCCATCTGCTTCCACTGATTCCAAGAATGTACAAATTGTAGCGTCTCATCTCTGCTGTAACTTCTGCCTCCTTTCCTGTCTTATACACGGTTCTCACGTTCCAGAATCCAATTCTGGTCTTTGTTTTGGCGCTCAAGACTCCATCTTTCTGCCAGTGGCTTCAACCCGACTTTCACCTTTGTCATTATGCATCTTGCAACAACTCTAGAAGCTCATTACATCCTTTGTCGCTGTTTCTGTAAAATGGGTGTTTTTTCCGGAGCAGGGTTGTTAGCCCTGTATTCAACCTGGAGGACCAGGGGGTCACTCTTAGTCAGGCCCCTACCCTTCGACCTGCTTGGCATGGGTAACCCTATCAGGTGTACACGACACCAGCCGACATAGCTCTAGGGGTTGCTATGGCACATAAACCACTCCACCACGAAAAGGTGATGACCACTATGGAGCGGATGTCTAAAAAACTTCAATATTAAAAATTAAAAAAATAAAAATTATATAAGATGCTATAATTCCATATCACTATTTTGTATTTTTTTAACTGTTTATTATCAAAAGCATAAGTCCAGCTTATGTAACAGTTGCTTTAAATGTACGTGCTTTATGGAGCAAGTATGATATAGTGGCTTTCTGCATCTTTTTCAAAACACACTTTGATCGGGCACCAACAAGATTTTTCATGGTTTGTTCTAGTTTCTTGGACCATCCTCCAAATGCATCAATAATGATGTTACATTGCTGTACCTTGTAGCCAGCTGTTGTTTTAGCTCCAAAAGTAGCGCGCCGTACTTGGTTGCCTTTTCTTCGTCCTTCTTACGATATCAATCCAGGGACAGCTCATTTCTATTGCTCATACTTGCTTTTTCTTGTACTCCACGAACCGTGTATCCATGCTATTGGCTTAACATATGTGTGTTCAGCATAAACCGGCACATCCCAGAAAACTTTAGCATCATCTGACTCATAGATAGGTTTTGGTGTCACGGGTGCGTACCATAGGTGAACACTTTCCACCAAGCTTAGATCTTTGCATTTCTAGAAGAACCATATCTTCAGAGCAGCATTATGTCGGTCCAAGTACTTTGATTGAGCAAGTGTATAACATCCCGAAATCACGTTTGGGAGGGTCTCTGCTCCTTTACCACACAGTCTACAGCTTACATCTCCCTGGATTGTTCTGGTTTTCAATGACAGTTGGCAGGAGTTGTTTGTAGAACTCTATCATTCCTGTAATTGTATGAGTGGGTGCAGACGTCCAATTTTTCATCCAAGCAAAGCACGCATCTTGACTAGGTTCTTTATCTTTCCAACGCGATGAAAGTAATCGACTATGCCATTTCTCTTCCTTATTGTCACCTTTAACTTGTCCGCCAGTCCGTTCTTCAAGTGTTCTTTAATATTAGTTCCTTTAAACTCTGCTTCCGATCTTCTGATCGAGGTAAATGATGGATTAGGATACTTAAGAGATAAATTTATTTTTAGTTCCTCTGGTTATTTGTGTGCTTCATTTAGTAGCGATGAATCGTTTTTCTCTGCTGCTCTCTCCTTGAACACCCGGACAGTTCCCGTTGTGGGGTCTGCATTCTTGTAGAGCTTTTTGGTAGCTTTGATCTTTGTTAGCTTGTTCTCTTATTCGACAGATCTCAGGCAATGCCCACCTTTGTGTCTCGGTAGGTACATAACGGCTGTCGCACTCGGTGGATGTTTCCCTCCGTTCTCATGAATAATCTTTCTTGCCTCTTTGTCAATAGCTCTCAGCTCAGTGATAGGCCAGTGTTGGGTCCACATCAAGTAGTTAAGCACGGGAAGTGCAAGTTGATTTTAAATAGTTGCTGCTACACGATTGGCATCAGAGAGAAGGCTAGACCAAATCATAGACAGCCGTTGAAGGTAAACTTTTGCTGCTCATGCAACAGCTGACTTTTCATCCTGTTTCAGCGTTTTACATACGCCGAGAAATTTCTAGCTTGAACCTTCTTTGATACTTTCAACCACTGCTGTCTGATCGAGTTTAGGACCTGCTGCATCGTACACTTGAGCATCTCTCTTGACGTGAATAGTATTGCATTGCGTTAATACAGAAATATAAAATAAGCGCGCGCGCTCTGTTCATTGATAGAAACACGCGTGAACTTTTTAGTTCACCAAAGAAGTGCTTAGAAAAACGAGCCACATGCGAGTTTTTCTCGCACTTCTTGAGTTAACTTAAAAGTTCACAAATATTTCTATCAGAGCAAGTAAGCGAGTTTTATATTTCTTTTATAAAGTAAGGCACAGAAAAAGCCGGTAAATCCCCGCGATGGTGTATGCAGACACACTCTATTCATATTTAGGGTGCGTCACCACAGCCAATCAGAACGCGCGTTATATTTCCTTTGTTTTATAATATGCTTTATTAAGGCCTTGTCTACAATAAAGACACTTTAAAACATATCCCGGTTTATAATGAAAAAGTTCAGTGAGGGAGGGCGCTTTTTTCTAATAATACTATATAATAGTATAATAATAATAGTAATAATACTTTTTTGTCGGTTTGCGAGTAAATTTATACCACTAACTACCACACTAAGTTTTGATATGGTCCAAATTACTATTAATCTATTATTCGTGTATATTTTACTGTACTCTTTGACAAGCATAATGTTTGTTTTCATCTCTTACATGTATTGGCGTGTATAAAAGGGACGCAAAATGCCACCAGCCGAAAGGCTTTTCATTTGTTTCGCAAAAGGGAAAAATTTTCTCGATGTTTTCTTTTGAATTTCTTTTATTTAAAAAAATGAAAAAAGTCAATACCCTGGCAATAATCAGTTCGTGCGCTGATGATAAACCGGGAAATTGACCTAACGCGTTTTTATTTGGCTTCGTTTTCGGTGCCACCGAAAACGCATCGATGGATATGCATCCACACTACCGTTTTCAAAAATGCGACAGCAACCAGCAGGAAGCATTCATCTGGACAGATGATGAGGCAGAATTTCTCCTTAGGGTTACAAATGAATATAAAGTGGCAAAGGCATTCGATGGTATAGACTGGGAATCGGCTCAAAGATTCATTTCTATGCGTTTTCGACTGTCCACTCGAAGACGATACATATGCGTTTCCATTTGGATCAACTTTCGAGAGCGTTTTCAATTTGACGCGGTTTCGCCGTAAACACTCAGCGTCTTAGTGTGGACAGAAAGCTTGAACACATTGAAATTTACGTGGTTTCAAACACAAACGCACCAGTAGTGTGGACAGGGCATAGTTGTTATGCTTACGACGTTATGTTATCAGAGATCAAGGACACACAATG
The DNA here is from genome assembly GCA_027575215.2 of Hydrozoanthus sils. Classification (NCBI taxonomy): domain Eukaryota; kingdom Metazoa; phylum Cnidaria; class Anthozoa; order Zoantharia; family Hydrozoanthidae; genus Hydrozoanthus; species Hydrozoanthus sils. The sequence continues at coordinate 11,952 of JAOBRD020773977.1, forward strand.
AGAGTGAAATCGATTATTCTAGAGTGAAGTGTGAAAATTAAATTGTTATACATGGTCACGCAAAATATAGTTGCTGCTTGCTGAAAATCGTTAAAAGTTAATTAGCGCCCAGCCTTGAATAAGCGCCTTCCTCGAATATGTATAGGAATGTTATGTTTACATCGCATCTTTCTGTTTTTCATCTTAAACGAAGCCTGCATACACAAAGGCACTATTTTAAGACCTTGGAATGATATGAGTTCTATGATTAGGCCTTCTTGAAACCGCCGATTCATGTGTTTGATTTCTTTGTCCAACCAGGAACGCCACTGATAGCCGTAAACCCATACCAGCATGTTGAAGGACTTTATAGTGCAGAGACTGCTAAAAAATATAGACAAGAGTTTGACACCGCCATGACTGATGAGGTAACACAGCTTTAGGGTTCTTTCCGATCTGCCACATTTTTTGGCTCGAGTCGAGCCTGCCAATTAAAAATGTTAAAAAAATTTTAAGAATGTTTTTTTCCTTTATAAGATATTTTTTCAGTTTTCCCTGCCAGCTATCGTAAACTGGTGTTTAAGATTTGTTATATCGTGCGCACAACATTTTTTCATCAAAGGCCAAGTGGTAATTAAAGGTAATATCTGTCCTGACTGATTAGGACAGAAAAGTGGTTTTCCCTTTTTACTATCATAGAACTAAATTTTGGCCGTTCAATCATGTCAAAAGTGTAACATTCATCCATGTAGTAGCAATTAGCCGTTGGATTTTACCCAATCACATGCAAGTAGCTATTTGACGCGCAGTTTTTGGGCATGCATATTGCACGTAATCACTCACTTACATGCAGAGTTGCACGACGTAGAACTCAGGACGCATGGAACCAACTTGTAACGCCAAATGTTGCACAGTGTATCACCCCTTAGCAACTTTCCTTGCAACTTTCCATGCTTCACAGAGCTCACTTTCGATGAATACAATGGCGTTGAACGAGGGGGATCTGGTACTGTAACCAAGTTACGCCACAATTCAAAATGGCGACTTGCGGGAAATTCAAACCGTAAAACTGATCAAATTAAATTGCTTGGTATTAGTTATATGCACAGAATTATCAAATTTGCTGAGATGGACATATATAGACTTAACAGAAGTTTTATTCGAAGACAAGAATGTTATAACGTGAAGGATTCCTTTAAACAAATTAACAAGAAGGAAGTTTGTTTGGCAGTTGTCGGTGGCGCAGTGGCCGAGCGGTTAACGTGTTCGGCTCGTAATCCTAAGGTCGCGAGTTTGAGCCCCGGCCAGACCACTGTGTTGTGTCCTTGAACAAGACACTTTACCCGACTTTGTTCCAGTCGACTCAGCTGTATAAGTGAGTACCAGTTCTGCTGGGAGCTAACCTGCGATAAATTAGTGTCCTGTCCAGGAGCAGTCAAAGAGTCTCATCTGCTTAACACTACTGAAACCGGAGATAAGCGCCGGCCTAATGGGCCAGTAGGCTCGAGAAAGGATTTAGCTTTAGCTTATAGTTTGGCAGTGTAATTCTGCAACTGTTAACAGCAAACCAACCTAATGAATAGTACTCACGTTTTCCAGTCAGTTCCTGCTCACATATACGCAGTAGGTCAGAGGGCCTGTCGTGACCTGAGACGAGACACGCGAATCAAGAACCAGTCTATTATAGTCAGCGGCGAGAGTGGAGCTGGAAAGGTGCGATGCCCTTACCTGGGTTGAATTTCTAGTGTGATTTTTATTTTCTGGGCCCTGGCGACCAAAGGCAGATTTGCACTAACCCGGGGTTAAGTACTTGTTTCCAATCTTACAGGGACTAATCAGATCTGTAATTTTGGAATCGACAAGTTTTTTTCGTAGTACATGGTTTGCACTACTCCTGGAAAACTCCTGGAACTTTGAAATTTCCCTTCAGGGCCCTGGAAAACTCCTGGAAATATAGTTAATATCCCTGTACTCATTCAACTCTATAACAAACAAACCAAAACCTACTGAAGCATCTTGCTCGCAATTGTACATTTTGTATTTATATGCTAACATAAGTTTCAGGAAATTCACTTCTTTGGATTTGGGTCAGCTTTTTTGTATAAAACATGCTGTGCAACATATAAATGTTTCAGAATGAGACAATTGATTAATATACCAGCCCTTGCTATTGTTGTAAAGTTAAAGTTGATGTTGTTTTGTTCTTCGCCGCCGGAGAAAGAATTAGAGGATCGGTCCTGTAAAAATTATTTTGCTACCCTGGAAAACTCATTTTTGTTTTCATTAGTAAGTACGGACCATGGTAATAGATCTAAACAGAATTTTATAAGAACCGTAAATCTTTCCTTAGAGAAGAAGTTACTGCTTGAATTTTGGCTTAACCCAGGGTAAAGGTTATGCAGCTTTTGAACAACCCAGACCTGGGGTTTATCTTTACTTGTTCTAAAGTTGAAGTTTACTCTTTTTCTTCTTCACAATTATTAAGACTTGGACAACAAGGAGCTTGATGCAGTTCATAGCCGACTCGACTGAGAGAAGGTGGGATTTGTCGTGAATGGTAATGAAGAATATGGAAGCAATGAGTAAAATAATGATAATAATCAAATAACCATCATTAGCAAAATCACTCAGGTGATTATAGAGTTTCCGCTGCTCTTATATATATTGGTAGAGACTGACGTACTATGCCGGCTGTAATCATCTCGCGCGAGGTGATTATTATGTCAGTGTGAAAAAAAAAATTCAAAAAGGCCGCCTTGCGTTTTGTGGATCATTAGTTGAAAGAGTTTAAAAACTCTTTGAAGGAAAACGCTATTCTGAAAACCAGAAAGATTGCATAACAAAGTTAATGCAATATCCCTATGACAATTTTGCTAATTAGTGAAAGATAAATCTCCGGATGAAAATGCTTCATATGTCGATACGTACATGCTACTGAAAAAAAATAAGGCTTTTTGTACAAATCTTTAGAAATAGCTGTTTTTCTCTCTGATAACCACCTGAGTAATTTAACTAAAACAGTTATTCGCAGATTTCCACTTTGTCTTCGGCAAAGAATTGTTAATTTTTGTTATGTTGGTGGATAAAGGTGGTTATGATATAAGCTTAGCAAGCTTATGTCATAACTATCTTTATCCATCAACATAAACGTTTTAAACGTTTACATTTCGGAAAGCTCTTTCTGTCCAAAATTTTGGGCACTCCAAATTTTAGGACGTAAGGGCAAAAATTTCCTTTGTCTGAATAGCTATTACTGCCGGTCTTTCATTTCAAAAATACTTAACATTTGATTAGCTGCTAGTTTGTCAGTTCAGTGTGACGAGAGACATTATTTTTGTACTCTCTCCAGCAATCCAGATAAGGATCACGTGGTTAGAATTGAACAGAGAATCTTGGACTCCAACCCAATCCTTGAAGCGTTCGGTAACGCTAGCACCGTCAGAAATGAGAACAGTAGCAGGTTTGGGAAGTACATCCAGCTCCAGTTTGACAGGTGAGAGGCTGGTTAATTGAAACAGAGAGGCTGGTAGACTGGTACAGAGGCTTGTAGACTGGTACTGAGAGGCTGGTAGACTGGTACTGAGAGGTTGGTATACTGTTATAGAGAGGCTGGTAGACTGGTACTGGGAAGCTGGTAGACTGGTGCTGAGAAGCTGGTAGACTTGTATAGAGAGGCTGGTAGACTGGTACTGATCATGAGAGGCTGGTAGACTGGAACTGAGAGACTGGTAGACTGGTACTTAGATTGCTGTTCTAGCTACAAATGGTTCTTCTAGCATTGGATACAATGAACCTGCAGCTGTAGCGACGATACCCTGAGATGTTTTGAAAGCTATGTAAGACTAAAGAGATCGCAAACAGTGCGTTTTGTATCAATGGAATTAGTTTATGCAGGGCTCGTACGGGCCATGGAAAACCCGGTTTTAGAATCGCGTTTTCTTGGCTTGGAAAGTCATGTAATTTTGATTAGGGTCGTGGGAAGTCATGGAAAACTGGTACAGATATGCTTCGATACATTTGCGCAGACAAATATCTCAAAGTAACTCGGCTAACGTGCCAGCTTGGGAAAGAGTAGTCGGGGCTTATTTCGATTTTTTTTGGTAAAATGAAACAGTGCAAGGTCATAAGACATTGTCTAAGATTACGGAAAAAGTCACGGACATGGAAAATCGTGAAATTTTAGAACTTAGAAAGAGTGCAAACCCTGTCATATTCTACAACAATCTCTTGCGGGGTGCCTCAAAGGTCTAACCTTGGACATTTTTTATTCTTGTTCATATGAACGGTGCTCAGTTTGTTACAAATACAATTCATTTATTACTCTATGCTGATGATATGGATCTTTTATGCAGCCGAAAAGGCCTTAAAAAGGCTCTTCCGTCCTTAACAAGGAGTTGTCCATTCTAGATGACTGACTTCAGGCCAAAAATCTTACCGTTAACTTGACAAAAAATATTTTTCTTTAGATCTTGGCAAAAAGTTAGGAATACTGTAACTGGTTGAATTGAAAACTTAACAATGGCCAGTATATTGACAATGGCTCCCACACAAAACTATTGGCTTTAATTTAAGATGGAAATCTTACTAATACTTTGAGTTCTCATATCACCTCCGTGTCAAGAAAATATCAAAATGTATCGCAATTCTTTGCAAATGTAGAAGTTTTCTTTCCCTTAACATTCTTAAAATCCTCTAATATAGTTCCATACATTTCCAATGGAATATTGATCTGAAGTAGGAATTATGAATCAATAATTCAACCCATCTACAAACTATAAAAACGAGCGCTCAGAGTAATCGCATTCTACAACCTGATAACACTTAGCAACCACTCTTTGAAAGGCTTAAAATTTATACTTTAAATGTTTTAGACTTATTTAAACTCCAGATCTTTAAACTTGCCTACAAACACTGATATAGTTTAAGCACTGCCGAATAGTCAAGATTTCATTGAAACTAACTTTCTCTTTTATCAACAGCCTAAGAAATTATCTCTGTCATTGTTTTTCTAGGGAACTTCAGATCACCGGTGCCACAATTAAGACGTACTTGTTAGAGAAGACTCGAGTGGTCCAGCAAGCTAGAGGAGAAAAAAATTTTCACATTTTCTATCAAGTAAGTTGGTATGCCGACATAATAGGTGCCTTAACATATTTCGAGCTAAACAGTTTTTGAGTAGGAACCACCAAAAATGATTTTCGTTCCCACTGGAACTCTTTTTTTCTGTATTTGCTTTAAAGAACTTAGGGACGGACCAGAAATCTCGTGGGGAGGGGGAGTGGAAGAATTTGTAAAAAAAATTGCACTGCCACCCCAGATAACCAAGAAACATCAAGAAACAGGCATGAATTGTGTTGTTGTTTCAAGCCGCACCCAGAGTCTAATAAGCTAAGTTAGAAGAACCGCAAGATTGTGGTAGAAATTGGAAATGTTGAAAATGATTAGCTAGTTATGACTACAAGGGCACCACTCCATTTTCAGGCTTTATATTCACTTGATCAGGGTTCCCACGTCATGAAAAAGTATGCAATTTGAAGATGCATTTTCCAGGCGTGGAAAAGTCATGGAATTTGGGGAAAAAGTACATAATGAACGCTAATCCGAGAAACTTCATGTTTGAAGTTAACGAGACTCGTTAAAGTGCATATGAAGTGAAAATTTCTCTCATTTCATTGGATAGACCTTGCTAAATGAGGAATAGCGGTGAAAAATATTTTATGGTTCTTTCGATATTAACACTTGAAGTTCTCAAACGATGACGTCACTAGTGCTTCCAACAAATTTTCAATTTTTTTGAAATCAGCTGTCAACCCATAACCTTTTGATGTATTGTAGCCAAAGTTGGGTTGCCGATATATGTATCTCGAGGTAGAAAGATCATAAGTCAAAGTTTGGCTCAAGTTTATGCAACTGATATGGACTGGCAACAGATTCTAAAAAAATGCAAATTTGTTGGAAGCACTAGTGAGCTCATTGTCTGAGAAATTTAAATGTTAATATCACAAGAACCATAAAATGTTTTGACAAATTTTTCACCGCTATCCCTCGTTTTACAAGGTCTATGCACTGAAAAAATAGTTTTTTTACTTCAGATGCACTTAAAGAATTACAATCAAGATGAACGAAAAACACTTATATTTCGACTTTGGTCATGTCATCTTCATAGTACGACTCTCATTAACTTCAAATATGAAGTTACTCGGTTTAGCTTTCAATATGTATTTTTTAAACTGTCGGATGGCACTGGATTAGGGAAAAAGGCAACGGTCATGGAATAGTCGTGAAATTTTAGTTTTCCCTTGAGCTGTGTTTTTTGGTGATAAAATCTTAATGTTATTGAGTTCAAATGTACCAATAAAATACCGGCAACACACGCATGTCAAACATTTGGCATTTAAAGGTAAATTAAAGTGTGAGTATCCTGTTTTGTTCGAGTGGATTCTATGGTTTCTCGATCTTTCTGGGTGACAGAAAATAGCGTTATGTCACGAAAAAGTCTTGGAGAAGCCATGGAATTTTATGCCTCAATCTCAGTGTGAACCTGGCTGAATGATAAGCCAAAATTTATTTTCAGTTCTTTTTCTGAAAGATAAACCAACAAGTAGGGAAAATAGTTTTCCGATTTAAGGTGACATATCACTCACTGACTAGAAATTATTGTAACAGTTCGCCATGTTGCGGCCGTATCGCATGACTTTCATTAGGAAACTGCCGAATTGGGTCACGTGATAATCGGCAGGAGACACCTTCGAGAGCGGGGTCCCACGGGGTAAGCCCATGCCACAGCCCCCCCCCCATTCCTGTTGAGCGATGGATTCTGGATCCGTTCCCACACTGCTTCTTTGAGCCCCCTGCAGTGCCACCGTTCTTCATGTGATATGGCTGCAACATGGCGAACTGTTACAATACTTTCCAGTAAGTTAGTTAATTATTTTCTATGATCATTAGTTATTAGATTACATAGTTTGATAGAGTCTCGAAACTACCGAAAGCGTGGGAAGGAAGACCAACGGCTAGAACAAGTTTACATAACGTTTTCATAGAATGCTCTGTAGTCTGGACACGAGTTAGATTTGTGTCGTAAACCAAGACTTTCTTGATTCCTTTTTTTGTGTCGAGTCGGCGGCGTAGTGGCCCAATGGTTAGTTTGTTCGTAATCCTAGGGTCGCGAGTTGGAGCCCCGGTCAGACCACTGTGTTGTATCTTTGAACAAGACACTTTGCCTCACTTTGTTCCAGTCAACTCAGCTGTATAAATTAATACAAGTTCTGCTTGGGGCTAACCTGCGATAGATTAGTGTCCTGTCCAGGGGGAGTCAATTTAGACTCTCTGATCCGCTTAACACTACCTTAAAGAAACCGGAGATAATCGCCGGCCCTGTGAGCCACTTAGGTTCGACAAAGGATTTAGATTTTTTGTGTCGATTACAAAGATGGTCACACAAAAAAAATTCTTTTTGACAGATGAAATCCTATTGTGATAACGACGAGGAGTCATTGGCCTGGAGTGACGGAGCTTTCGTGTTTGACGGGCTCGAACACCAAGTAAACTCGAATGGTAAGATGGTGTGCACTGCTGTGGGATGTAGATAAGTGGGAGAGTTCTTTCATTTCGTCGCCTTTCAATTTTTGTTTTACATTTTAGTTCCTCAAATATGCCAAATGATGTACTGCTTAAGCCTCCCAACTAGAACCCATACTTTTCCTATTACCAGTTTAGGAGAATTTTGCTTTTCAACTTCGGTAGTTTTCTATATTTTTATCAATTTTCATTTTTTTCAATACAGAATGACCTATTTTGTACGTGTTTTGTTAGAAGTTAGATGCTGATAAACAGGCTAGGGCTGAACGGGTTTTAAAACTGTGTTTCAGCAATGAAAATGCAGTTCAATAGACGAAGCATAATTCATTATTGTTTAACGCAAAATGTTGGATGATGTTTCATTTAGATGACACGCGATTGAGTTTGATGACTTTTGGTTGTATTGGATAGCGGTGAATTGTATTGGATGATATCGGATTTTGGTGTTTGGTTGTACTGGATGATATTGGATTGGATTGAATAATGTTGGTCAATTTAGGGTAATGGTGGCGGTGCTCAACGACGGAGCGTTCAAGTAGCCATCATATTGAGTCAAACATCGTGCTTTGAACACGTAAAATTTTAGACGAAATTGGAAGAAACGTTTTTACCAAACAGAACTATATAATATTTATTACGCTCAACATGATCTAGCAGTCAATAACAGCAAACATGGTGTGTCAAAGCTAGACTGGTGATTTTTTGTCCAATGGTTTAACTTTTGAAGCGTTTGTACTGCCCTTCACTCGTCTTGAAGCTCTCCGATGTTAGTTTTGGTTTCAGTAAGGTAAAAAAACAGGAAGACTCACGACCATTAGGAGTCGTGCATTTTTCACTTCATTTTCACCAACGTGCGAAACGTACGCTGTCGGAAGGGGGTCCAAGGCCTGTGTATATGATTTTAACAACTTTAAAAATGACGATAACATTTCTGCAAACACCAAGTTTAAGTCAACAACCGAACATGAAACTTGTTTTCTCTTCCAACCGCGATACATTTTTCGTTGATGTTGATGGTTCTAGTTGTTACTGTTTTGTAGACGTTTTGTTTATCAGAACCAAAAAAATGCGATGTAATCAAAATGAATATAAAAATGGTGTGTGATTGAAGTGATATATGATTTATTCTCAATTATATCTTTTAAAAACGTCTCTTCTTTGTCAGCGGCAAATCGTGATAGCACGGAAAGATTTTGTTCCATTTAGCCACCTGAAAATATACAGGAAAAGCGTCATTTCACTGCGTACACTTTTAGGCTGGGAGACGGTTTGGAAAAAGCTTACGCTTTATATGCTCGTGAAAATGATGAGAAAAATGCACGACCACTTAACGAAGACAACGTTTCATTACTTATTTTCAGAGGAAGATGACAACGCAATGAAATTTCAAGAAACAAGAGAAGCCATGAGAAACAACGGGATCCACGACATTTTGCAGTGTGAAATCTTTAAGGTGAAAACATCCGGTCCTTGGAACTATATTGATGATCAGGGATCGTAACTCAGTAAACTTACCTGAAATATTTCCTTCATTACTCAAAGGTAGAACAGTAGAAGAAGAGGCTAGCATTTCTTAGAACTCGACTGATAAGGTTTCCGATGACTTACTGTTTAACGTCTTAATCCAAGACTCGAAGGTTTTATCAATTACAGGGCAAAGTCAGCACCTCCTCAATACTTTAATGACCCTTTTTTTTGTTTTATAACATTTTGACTTGAAGAGTCACGGGAGAACAGGCAATATAACTCGAGGTACCCTTCGAGTTCTGCCACCCGGGACCTACGGTTTAATGTCCTTATCCAAGAAGAAGGGAATGTCTAACCGTTTGTAGATGTTAAAGTGTATATATCATCTTTCAAGAAACTTTGTCTTCTTAGAATTTGGAGCATTCTCAGAAGTTTACAAAAAAAGAGGTGAAAATCGACTAAATATTCGTCCCGTTATTGAACTTCAAAGTTGTCAAAAAAGTTACGCTCTTCGACAATGACCGAGCGCCGGAAGAATGGTGACTGATGACCAAATAGGGGGAACCCAAGGAAACTAAGCCCCAGTCCCTTGCTCGATGTTCATAGCGTTTTTCAACCTACAAAGTGTCACTTCTTGTTGACCACTCTCGAGTTTGAAAATTTGTATTTAGTTTTAATAGGAAGTAATCTGGTCTACGGTGTTTTTAAGTTTAAATTAGATATAGTATTAGAACTTAACATAAAACCCAGGGTAAAATGAAAACACAATATATTAAAATCGCGTCAGTTTTATTGCCTGTCTTTTCGTTTAACTGAGATAGCTCAGATTTTTCATCCTGTGAACCGTACGTTGATACTTTGCCACCTCGGACTCCGGTAAATGAATACAAAAACTGAAAACAAAATGAAACGAAAACATGGGTATTGTCAATGAAATGATAATCGCTAACCGGTGGTTTGATGTTGTTCCGGTGTGAAGTTGACGGTTTCTTCATCGTGTTGATCTTTGGTAGCTACCTTGAGACCTGGCCGGTTTTTCATTTATTTCGGTCTGACAAAGTGAATCTCGCAAAATCTGTATTAACGATAAAAGGGCCTTTAGAGAAGAGAGCGAAAAGTTTATGCTAACGTGGTGCGAATGAATTTAAACAACACGGGAACTCAGCTGCCAAATTTCTTTGCAAACGGCTTTCGCTTTGCACGTTTGATTAACATCTCTTCTCGGCCTTCCGTTGTCTTTTCTTCCATCAACCGTGGGGCAGCGAGAACGTCAGACGGGAGCTTTCCACTTGGCCGCCGAAGTCAAACCTCCGCTTGTAATCGTCTGGCGCGAATAAATTGCTGAATGTTCGGAAGGACTCCACTTATCTCCCCCCTTTTTTCTTACAAAGTCTACCCAATGTTTGCATATAACCTTTGCAACGGGCCTTTCATCTCGATAGAATAAAGTAACATGAACTGCAATACTTTTTGACTTACCTACAATATTGCTACAGTTCCACGCAACGCATCTCTTCGGCATTTTGCTCCAAATGTCCCTCAAAGATCGCACGCTGGTTCCGCCTAATACGTCATCAAATCAACTAGTACCATGCCTTCTTGCACGGGGTCATTTTCAAAGGGCATGGCTTTTTCGATATCTTTGAAGTTCAATAACGGGAGGAATATTTAGTCGATTTTAAAAATTTTTTTTGTAAACTTCTCAGAAAGCCCCAAATTCTAAGAAGACAAAGATTTTTGGAAGATGATATTTACACTTTAAAGCAAAGGCAGTACTTTATGTTTTGTTGCTTGAAGACTCTCAGTGAAGGTCCGGCACCGGAAATCGAACCCGGGCCTCCCGCGGTAAAGACTGGCGCCTTACCAACTGGGCTAACCAGGCGGGGGTTAAGAGTGAGGAAGGTTGGGGCAGGGAATTGGACTGGCGCCTAGTAAACTGGGCCTGGTTCTTCAAAACCTGATTAGTGCTAACCCAGGTTTAACTTTTTAATCCATGTTGCCGTTTCCTACCTTCTGGAGACTACTTTCGGCTGGAATTTTTGGTTGACATGTTTGATAAGTATTCTGTAAGTATTACAAAGCTTTACTAATGAAGAAACTGTTGTTTGAACTTTGTCTTAATCCAAGGTTAAGTTAATGGGGGTTTTGAGGAACCGGGCCCTGATCTACCGAGGTGCTGGTAGCCGTTGATTGTAATTTATATGTATTTTACAAAAACAAGTTGCTGCAGTGTACTCCCTATTTTCTTTGGATAGGATTTTTTTTTGCACGAAGATAGATGAAAAGCACTATGATATAGTGCCCATGTGTTGCAATGATAACCCAAAATTCCTTTCTACTCAGGTACTTAGTGCCATCCATAATCTTACCTTGGTGGGAGCTGTGAACGACCTAGAGAGACCCAACGAGCCTTGCGTGATTACAGGAACACAAACGGGTAAAATAATCAAATCCCCCCCCACTTAAAGAGATTTTGTCGTCTGTACGACGTTCTTGATCAGCAGCACAAATTTGATAATCCTGTACATAGATCTAACGCCAAGCTGTTTAGTTTGATCATTTCCACGGTTTGAATTTCCCGGGCGCCGCCATTTTGAACGTGACGTGTTTCGGTCACAGTGCCAGACCCCCTCTTTTTCATTGCTATCGTAGAATTCCGAAAGTATCAGCCCCCATTACTTTCGGATTTTGCCGGCAAAAGGGGCCGCTACTTTCGGGTAGCCGTTATTTTCGCACAGGTAAAAAACGATTGTAACTCAAAATGGTCTCAGACAAAGAGGGCACGTATTAGGAAATTTATAAGTCGACTATATTTATATTCATATTCCTATAATGTAACGTAACCCGATGAACAAACAGTAAACAAAACAAACTACCGTAAAATTCCGAAAGTAACGGCCCCCGTTACTTTCGAAATTTGCAGGCAAAAGGGGCCGCTACTTTTGTGTAGCCGTTACTTTCGGGAGGGGGCGTTACTTTCGAATTCCTTGGCGTAAGTTATATGCACAGAATCATCAAATTTAAACTGCTTTAACAAAAGTTCTATTTGAGACAAATAATGTTGTACAGCCGAGAATTTCTTTAAGACTTTATTAATCTTTTTTCGTTAAATACACATGTAAGGTCTTGCTGGTGGGCTGAGAGTGAATTCGTAAATTTTGACTGGTTCATCGTTTTTCGTATCACTGGCTAATTGTTCTATTGTCAGTATGGTGAGTCTCGATGATGCAATTGATAGCACACCTGACTAATAACCAGGGGATCGTGGTTCGAGTCCGCGTTTGAGGCTAAAGAACCATTTTTTGAGCGAGATACGGAAAAAAGATGAAACAGTCCAACGACTTAAACGACGTAAAGAAAGAAAGAAGGAAGGAATGCACTACTCGTGGAATTCCTGGAATATTTAAATTTCCTTCCAGGGCCCTGGAAATCTCCTGGAAAAACAGTTAATTTTTTGTACTCCTGGAATCTTGTGGAAAATATTTCATCTCTATAACAAACAAACCAAAACCCACTGAAGCATCTTTGCTCGCAATTGTACATTTTGTATTTAGACTAAATTTCAGGAATTTTTTTTAGGGGGGGGATTCGGGTCAGATGTTTGCCCTCGAAGGCTGAGGAACCTGGCGACAGCTTTGGCGGTGTGTTTGCTCAAGTTAAAGTTGATGTTGTTTTGTTTTTCGCCGAGAGAGAATTAGGGGTTGGGTCCTGGAAAAATTGTTTTGCTACCCTGGAAAATTCCTTGAACTTCGTTTTCATCGATGAGTTCGAACCATGAAGTAAGGAAGCAAGAAGGAAAGCTAGGCAACAACATCTCTGCTGGGTTTAAACACTGACTTCTTTGTGGTCCAAACAGACACGAAACTACAGAAACAAATCATCATCATAACGTTCTCTTTATGCCTGAGTGGCACATAAGGTCATCATAAGCTTCTTCCTCTCTTTCCTCAGTCGCTTTGACTCGCACATCTACCCCATGACTTCCAACCCATCCCACCTCTCTCTTGCTCCTCTGTCCTTCTCCACGTTGTCTCTGGCCTCCTCGCTTCCTCCGTCCTTCTACTGGGCCCAGGTTGTTGCTATGTAACAATCACTCCCGATCTTGCCTCAACACGTGACCAATCATATTCCATCTCCGTTTTTAAACTCTTCTGTTCATTGACTCCATTTTTTCTCTGGTGTAGTCTTGCCAGTTAATCTTCGCAGTTCTTCTCAAACATTCATGGTGGAAATTATCTTTTACTTTATCATCTCCCAGAAACAAAGTGCGACAATATTATTCATTTGCAGTTGAACGTGTGTGTAGTCTTCTGGAGTTGAAGACATCCGCCTTCACCGAGTACCTCGCTTTCAGACGAATCGTTCAAGGATCCAGGTCCGAGGAGTTCATGAAACCCTGCTTGGCTGACGAGTGTAAAGCAAGGCGAGACTGTTTAGCAAAGCTGGTTTACTCTAGGTACTAGTATATCTCTTTCAGCCCCAGCCAGTTTATCAACATATAACCTCTCCTTAGAATACTCAACCCCTTCAGCTCCAGCCAGTTTAACAATAATTCGGTATATCATTGAACCAATCTCCTTACATAACTCAACCATATCAGCCCCAGCCAGCTTATCAATATCTACCATCTCCTTACATAATTCAATCCTTTCAGCCCCAGCAGTTTATCCCCATCAACCTTCTACTTACATAACTCAATCCTTTCAGCCCGAGCCAGTTTATCAGCATCAAACTTCTCCTTACATAACTCAACCTTTTCAGCCCCAGCCAGTTTATCACCATCTAACCTCTCCTTACATAACTCGACCCCTTCAGCCCCAGCCAGATTATCAACATCTAACTTTTCCCTACATAACTCAATCCTTTCAGCCCCAGCCAGTTTATCTCCATCTATCCTTTCCTTACATAACTCAACCCCTTCAGCCCCAGCCAGTTTATCTCCATCTAACCTCTCCCTACATAACTCGACCCCTTCAGCCCCAGCCAGTTTATCTCCATCTAACCTCACCTTACATAACTCAACCCCTTCAGCCCCAGCCAGTTTATCGGCATCTAACTTCTCCTTACATGACTCAACCCCTTCAGTTCCTGTAAGTTATCAGCATATAACCTAGTTTCTCCTAACATAACTCCTCTAACTAACCCGTTTCATTCAATTTCTCTCGTGATAGGCTGTTTGACTGGGTCGTTGAATTTATAAACGCAAGCATCAAATCACCTGACGATTCGCATAGTTCATTTATTGGTAAGTTATGTCCATGCAACTTCTGGCCCTAATTTGCGCTGTATTTACAGTACTTAGCTATTCTTTTGCTTGTTTTTGTAGGCCTACTTGATGTTTACGGGTTTGAAAGCTTTGAGAACAACAGTCTAGAACAGCTGTGTATTAACTACGCCAACGAGAAACTCCAGCAGCACTTTGTGTACCATTTTTTAAGAAGACAACAGGTGACAAGTTTTCCCAGGTTGCGGTTGTTCAAGAGCCGGTTAACCTTAACTTTTAATCTTAAGGAAAAGTTCAAAGACAATTAATTATATCTTTACATTGAACGGTTTGCTTTGCTTTCAAGCACTACTCAAAATCTCAGACAATAAAAACATGTTAAAACTGATTTCCACGCCTAGCCAGTCAACGGGTTATTAGAAACACGAGCGCACATGCATTAGCCGTTTTCAAGACAGACAAGTCGTCTTAGACGAACAAGTCGACTGAGTGTGAAAACGAGACGAACACGATCAGGGGTTTCGTTTCAGGCCGGACGCAACGTCATGTGTCGTCCACTAGTTCTCCCGGACCCCCCTAGGAGCTCGTGTTGTCCGCCTGCTCAACAACTGCATCCGGTACTCCCAAATGCTAACGAAAACCCTGCTGACGATTCTAGATGAACAACTCGTCTGAATTTGTCTGTCTGTTTGTTCGTCTTTTCAGGCGATTTTTCATAGACGACTTGTTCGTCTAGGCGAACAAATCGACGAAAGGTCGTCTTAAATTTACATCGGTCGAACAATCAAATTGTCCTTGTATCAGGGAAGAAGAATGGTTATAGCGTATGGAGACATCTGTTTGCACGTCAGTTGTACGTTTGATGTGAATATATTACGGCCAACATAAGACGTTTTGTTCGTCTCCCTTTCACACTAAGACGTACAAATTGTCAAACGACGTTTCCGTCCTCTAATCAGAAATTTGAAAACGACTATTAAAAACTTGGGATAATTGGTCTTTGATTAACTGGGCCCATGTCCAAACGTACTGGATATTTTGAAAACGGATGTAAAAAATTGCTCTTTAGCTATTTGGTAGAGTTAGTTTATCTACTTTAGATTATGCCAGCAATAGAAGATGTCTTAAAATGTTTTTACTGCGCGGTTTCATAGTACAAGCATTTGAGTTCTTTTCATTATATTATACATTTAAAAAACGTAAATTTGTGTTAAACAATCTACCAGTCCGAAAAAGATGGCGGCTGGCTGTACATTTTACCACAATGCCTTGTGGCCTAACACCTCTAAACGAGGCTCAAAGAAAGTCGAAGTTGGTGAAAATCTGCCTTGTACTAACAGCACTGTGTGTGTGTTGAACTTAAGGTTTAAGGGTTCTCTCTTTGCGTTTTTATGGGCAATTTTAGACGTTTACGAACTAGGGTTTGTGAAACGTGTTTAATTTTTGTAAAATCATTGTTTAGGAAAAACATCAAAGATTTATTATTTAAAGTTTTCATTGATTACACGTTCGATGATTATGTTGATGCCCACAAAATCACACAGATAGTTCCTAAATTGTAATTTCAGCTCTGACATGTAAACTAATAGTGCATTTTGCACTCATTTCTACACATTACTAGCTCCTCTTTTTCTCCGCCTTGATACATTTGAGCAACCAGTGACCATATGACCTCAAAACTCCCTCCGCCTAGAATAGCCTAAGCTATTTGTGGGAGGGAGCTATAGAATACTGTAAAGTCTTATAATATACAGGCAATAATAAATCTTGAATCTTGTAGGAAGAGTACGAGAAAGAAGGCGTCGGGTGGTCGTTCCAATCTTTTGTGGACAACCGGCCTTGCTTGGACCTCATTGAAGGGAAGCTTGGAGTGCTAGCACTGCTAAACGAGGTTGGTGTAAACAAAAGAGTTCTGAGGAATCCTGTAAACCTGAGAACCCCAGGGCTGAAAAATCGTGGAGTTTTAGATTGATTTTGTATAATCATGGCAGGTTATCGGCAAAACGCTCAGACTTTGGCTCATACGTTTACAATTAGTTACATTTGGTTTACAAAAATCGTTTTGGTTTTTGACATCGCTTAAAGTGCCTATAATTAATGTAGAAGTTTGCAACTTGGTGTTGTATAGAAACTGCTTCGTGACTCGGCTCCCCATGTGAGTCTCTGTAGCTCAGTGGGTAGAGCATCTGACCGGTAATCAGAGGGTTGCTGGTTCGATTCCAATTGACTCAGACGTTTTTCTGATCACTCAAACTTGAGAAGCGGTTTCCTTCATTCTAAAGTGCCTATGGCATGAAGTATTTTATTGCCTCAGTGGATAAACCTTGCTAAATGAGGAATAAGGATAACAAATTTTGTCAAAATCTTTAATGGTGCTCGAGATATTAACATTTAGTGTTTTCAAGTGATGACGTCATTGCATGTACGGCAAATTTTCAATTTTTCTTAAGTGGAGGAGTTGGCGCAGTGGTAAGATTTCTGCCTCCCAACCCTGAGGTCCCCGGTTCGATACCCGGCCTGGCCGAGGGTTAAATATTTGGGTGACCTTTCCTGCTAAAGGCCACTCAGCTTTCCATCCTTCCGGGGTCGGTAAAATGAGTACCAACATACATGGCTGCCTGAGGCGCCTATATATGCTTTCGGTCCGCTGGGGGTAAACTGATCATTGTAAAGCGCGTTTGAGCATTCATATGGAAAAGGCGCTATATAAATGCACCACTTTATCTTTACCTTAGGTTTTTTTTTTCATTGCTTAAACTGCGTACACAACCGCGAAGATCGTATCATAACATCATTGCATATACCTGAGGTACAAATCATATAATTAGGGTACAATTGTTATTATTATTATTATTATTATTATTATTGTTATTTATTTATTTATTTATTTACATTATTTAAACAGAAAATCCAGTTCAGCATAGCTGGTTTAACAAATTATAAACTTTAAAAATGAAAAGAGTGAAAATTAAAACTATTATCATTATTATTATTAAAATTAAAGTTATTATTATCATTATTATTAAAACTTGAGAGTAACGATACTTGAGTACTCTATAAACTAATAAAAAGACTAGGGTAGGACCACAGTCTTTCACCACAATACTGATTGATTTCATCAGGAGTGCCGATTAAACCGAAAGCCGGACAATAAAAGTTTCTGCGACCGCCTCGATTCTTGTTTGCGGCACAACACACACTACTCTCGACCGCTGAGCCGAAGAAACGCAGATGCTTTCGCCATTCACCATTATGCCGACAGTGTGTGTTACAACGTGAATGGTCTTGTGGAAAAGAACAAAGTGAGTCCTTTATTTTAATTCCTGTAACAACAAACCCTTCATGTCCGTTAGACATCCCTAGATACTGAATTCATTTTCTTTATCAGTTACTTTTATATCGATGCCTTTTTAGACAGGCTAGAAACCAAATACAGGCTGTCCAAAATTGCGGTAACGAAACGAGCGTTACCGCAAACTCGTTTCACGGTAACGATATCTCGTTACCCCCAAAGAAACATCGTTAGCCAGAAACAAAAAATTGGTAACAATAATTATATTTAAAATAACGCTTAGGTAGAATCTACGAGAAACAGTTTTGTGTTTATAATTGATTTTTAAAAGCTCATATTTTGTCAATATAAAGTTGCATGACTGTCTGGTTTCTTCGTTAAACCAGTAACGTGCAATATGGTTTCCAGGCTGTTTTTCCCACACACTCGCATGTCGCGTGAGGGAACCCGGTTAACCTTTGACGTTTCCCTTCAGCCATATCACATGGCGTGAGTGTGTCTCAAAAAAGCTCTAGTAAATGGCCCTCTAAGGATGATTTAGGGCAAGTAGTTTGGGCAAAATGCAAATTCTGTTCACCAATTGATCGGGAAACCTATGGGTTCCAATTACCTAAACACAGATTTGCGTAAATGAAATTTCGTTTACGCCGCATTCAATTTAGGACAGCCAGAAATACACTAGTCAACAAACCTTACAGTATTTTCTTCATCAGTTAGTTTTATAATGATGTATGAACGAAACGTGCGGACTTTTTATTTACAGATTTAAGACTACTCGTATTTACATGTTAGAGAATACTAAAATGACATGCCAGTTGGCAGTAAACTTTCAAGCAAGATCACGCCTGCAGATAGAAAACCCGAATCCTTGATTCCCCTCTATTAAATAGTTTTGTCCTTTTTCCTGTTACAGCTTCCGAAATAGAAGATGTTATTTCTGGTTTAAACCCCTCAAAGGCATCAGGCCCTTTCAGTATTCCAGTCTGTCTTGTAAAATTTCTGAAGTTCTATTTGTCGCTGCCCCTTGAGATATTGTACAACCACTCATTTAGTAGTGGCTGTGTCCCTGAGCAGTTCAAATTAGCTAAAACAATACCAATTCACAAGAAGGAATCAGCTACTTGCATGAATAATTACAGGCCCA
>JAOBRD020773978.1:0-13800 GCA_027575215.2 Hydrozoanthus sils
CTTAGGCTCACGTTATGGGGGTACTCCTCCCTTAGGCTCACGTTATGGGGGTACTCCTCCCTTAGGCTCACGTTATGAGGGTACTCTTCCCTTAGGCTCACGTTATGAGGGTACTCCTCCCTTAGGCTCACGTTATGGGGGTACTCCTCCCTTAGGCTCACGTTATGGGGGTACTCCTCCCTTAGGCTCACGTTATGGGGGTTCTCCTCCCTTAAGCCCACGTTATGGGGGTACTTCTCCCTCTGGCTCACGTTATGAGGGTACTCTTCCCTTAGGCTCACGTTATTGGGTATTCCTCCCTTAAGCTCACGTTATGGGGGTACTCCTCTCTTAGGCTCACGTTATTGGTGTATTCCTTTCTTAGGCTCACGTTATGGGGGTACTCCTCCCTTAGGCTCACGTTATGGGGGTACTCCTCCCTTAGGCTCACGTTATGAGGGTACTCCTCCCTTAGGCTCACGTTATGGGGGTTCTCCTCCCTTAGACTCACGTTATGGGGGTACTTCTCCCTTAGACTCACGTTATGGGGGTACTTCTCCCTTAGGCTCACGTTATGAGGGTATTCCTCCCTTAAGCTCACGTTATGGGGGTACTCCTCTCTTAGGCTCACGTTATTGGTGTATTCCTTTCTTAGGCTCACGTTATGGGGGTACTCCTCCCTTAGGCTCACGTTATGGGGGTACTCCTCCCTTAGGCTCACGTTATGAGGGTACTCCTCCCTTAGGCTCACGTTATGGGGGTTCTCCTCCCTTAAGCCCACGTTATGGGGGTACTTCTCCCTTAGACTCACGTTATGAGGGTACTCCTCCCTTAGGCTCGCGTTATGGGGTACTCCTCCCTTAAGCTCACGTTATGGGGGTACTCCTCCCTTAGGCTCACGTTATGGGTGTACTCCTTTCTTAGGCTCACGTTATGGGGGTACTCCTCCCTTAGACTCACGTTATGGGGGTACTTCTCCCTTAGACTCACGTTATGGGGGTACTTCTCCCTTAGGCTCACGTTATGAGGGTACTCCTCCCTTAGGCTCGCGTTATGGGGGTACTCCTCCCTTAGGCTCACGTTATGGGTGTACTCCTTTCTTAGGCTCACGTTATGGGTGTACTCCTTTCTTAGGCTCACGTTATGGGGGTACTCCTCCCTTAGACTCACGTTTTGGGGGTACTTCTCCCTTAGGCTCACGTTATGGGGGTACTCCTCCCTTAGGCTCACGTTATAGGGGTTCTCCTCCCTTAGGCTCACGTTATAGGGGTTCTACTCCCTTAGGCTCACGTTATGGGGGTACTCCTCCCTTAAGCTCACGTTATGGGGGTACTCCTCCCTTAGGCTCACGTTATGGGGGTACTCCTCCCTTAAGCTCACGTTATGGGGGTACTCCTCCCTTAGGCTCATGTTATGGGGCTACTCCTCCCTTAAGCTGACGTTATGGGGGTACTCCTTTCTTAGGCTCACGTTATGGGGGTTCTCCTCCCTTAGGCTCACGTTATGGGGGTACTCCTTTCTTAGGCTCACGTTATTGGGGTACCCCTCTTTTAGACTCAAGCGGATGAGAGTCTTTGACTCCCCCTGGACAGGACACTAATTTATCGCAGATTAGCTCCCAGCAGAACTGGTACTCATTTATACAGCTGAGTCGTCTGGAACAAAGTAAGGTAAAGTGTCTTGTTCAAGGACACAACACAATGGTCTAACCGGTGCTCGAACTTGCGACCCTAGGATTACGAGCCGAACACGCTAACCACTTGGCCACTGCGCCGCCGACACTCTTTTCCTCCTTTAAGCTCACGTTAAACGTCCCTTAAACTCACTTTACGGGCTAGGTAATGACAAACGTTGCAATGGCTGTCTTCTGTCAAACTTAGTGCTTATCTCCTTGCATGTTTTCAGGTTACTACACAAGTTCCAGTACTTGCTGAACCCACGACAAGTTTTTAGCCTCGGAGACGGAGGCCCCGCGCCAGGGTAAAACTTCCGTTTTTTAAAGGTCTTAGTGTTTTCATATGCAGTGTGTGAATGACATCGTTTTACCATCACCCCTAGCGAAGTATGAAGTTGTAGCGGGATGGCCGTAATATCTGGGTTGCCGATAATGGAGGACCTGTTAAAGGAGTTTTGTGGTATTTAAGTATCACTATGTTCTACTTGAAGTGTTTTCATTAATAAAAACACTTGTTCTTGCCTAAAGTTTGAAGTTTTTCAACAACGTACCGGATTTCTGGATATTGTGTTGTGGAGGAGACGGAACAGCTGGTTGGGTTCTTTCAACGATAGGTGTGTATGTGTGTGTGTGTATGTGTATGACAGTAGCTTTACTATTCACAGAAGATTTAGAATGAATGCTGAAAAATTTACGTCTTTGCGATGTCTGTTCTATGCAGCATTTGCCCATGTCGCTAGAGAGCATGAACAAACCAGTATTACTCTTGCGTGTTGTGCTTTTACTCTTTTGCAGCCATAATAATAATGATAACAAAATAATGATGATGATAATGATAATGCTAATAATAATAATAATAATAATAATAATAATATTGTTATTTTTGTTATTATTGTTGTTAATATTATTATTAATAATATTATTATTAATATTGTTGTTAATATTATTATTAATAATATTATTAATATTGTTGTTAATATTATTATATAATGACAACTCCCCCCTCCCCTAAGGGGCTTTTCATTGTCGTAGCTAAAATTCCCAAACAAAGAAAAATACAGTAAGAGTCTCAATTGGTTTAAGGCAGAAGGCAGACCAGTTGACTATTTATAAGGGTGATGGATTTGACTGTGGAATCAACGAAGGCAAATCCTGTGGTTAGTGGTAAGAGAGGGATTTAAACCCGGGACAACTCCAGCACCCTAACCACTTAGTCACGCAGCCTCCTGCACTCTTTGATTTCTCCCACAGGGTTTAAAAGCTTCCAAGAGAACCTAGAATTTTATTTCAAGAACTTTCGAAAATTTTTCGAAAAAAGTGTTCTATTGTGGTTCGTGGAAAACTACTGGAAAGTTAAGCAAAACCAGCTCGAGTACATCCTTGTTTTCTGCTGTCTTCAATAGAAAAAGTGATAAGATAAAATTAGATTTATTACTTAGATATACTGATGAAATAGCAGGATTTTTCTTTTTACTAAAAGGAAATCCTAACTAAATCCTTGTAACTAAAAGGAAACTATTTATCTTTTACGTGTGAGGATATTGAGGTCGCCATGGTTACTGGCATGACTGGCCCATTACAAGAGGGTACGCGGCCAGTTGTTTTTAAAAAGTTGTGTTTTATGTAGGAATTCCATCAGTATATCTATAAAATGAACAATTCGCTCACTCGTGAGAGATACTCTCAGCACTCGAAAGTAGTGACCAAGGGGTTGAAAGGGTTGATCAACCAAAACAACCGAAAATGGTTTTTCACAATAGAACACGCAAATAACTCAACAACTCAACCAGCCAAAAACGGTTGGTCTCAATAGAAAATGACCTAAGAGGTCAGCTTTTAGATCGATTTAAGAAAAGGGGCGTTTGGCTAGTAAACAGCGTTGAAAAATGTGAAAGTTTTGTAGAAAAAAAAAACAACATTCCGGTACTTGAGGGTAAAGCGTTTACTCGGCTTCTTTGTCATTGACAGACAAGCTACAGTTGAAAAGGGCTCCTCCAATGGCAATACTGCCCTTAGGTAAGATCAGTTTCGTATATTTGAAGGTAATTTTCTTCCCTTTCATCGAATTTTGTTCTTTGTTAGCTTGCACAGCGGCTGTTTTTTTTTTGGAGGGGAAGGCAAAGCATTGATCAATCGAGCCGCCATGAGACTTTTTGCGCCGCAAGTCTCATGGCAGCTCGCTCAATCGATGCTTGGTCTCTTCCAAAAAAAACCCGCTCTGCAGGCCGGCTATTCTTTGTTTGCTCATGCAAGGAAAGTTTTAATTAAAAACTCCAAGCAAAGACTGTTGAATGGTGTGTTTAGACTTGAATCTCCAGCAGGTTTGGAAGGTCATTTTGGATTCAAAGTGTTTGTAACTGCCGTAAAATAGATTAATTAACAATTATTCACAGAAGTAGGTAAATATCCACCATTTTCACCGACACTGAGGTGAATAATTGTTTAAGTATGTACCACACAAGTTGAATAAACTATGAACCAAATATACTTTAATTTTGGCAATGCACTGACAAAAACACAATTAGTATTCAGGCTATTTTACAGAAATATTTACGCGCGTCGTTGCTCTATCAAGTAGAAGTCACATGACAATTATAAGTCAGGTATGGTTGATTTACTTATCATTAAATACTGACAAACCAAATTTTGTTGTCAATTTTGTGTTTCTGGTAACACCTTCATCATTTACTGAGGTTATTTCCTCTTCGGTAACTGAAGCAAAACGGGAAGCTATTTTGTTTCCGTGTCTTTCGCTGCTCGGAGGTAAATAGCACTGGATATTTTACCTCCAAGCAATCTGAGTTAACCAATCAAAATGCGCGAAAATGGATATTCACTTGTATGGTAAATACTAATATTGATTGTTTTGAAGAAGTTTGCACTTCGACTTGCGTCCTTACCTTATATATTTTGACTCCATATTATCAAACCTGTGTTTCCTTATTCACGAGTTAAAATTTAATACGAAAACATTATTTGTGTTTGAAGGAAGATTTTAGTTTTGAGTGTACTGGCACTTAATAACAGCTTCCTTAATATGTTTGACCTCATACGCCCTTAAACTATCGTACAAAACATTGCGCCAAGCTGTGCAGTTGTGAGCTAACTCTTCCCAACGGCCATCGTGCAAAAGGCACGTGTGGAGTCTCAAGGGCACAGTTGGACAGACTCAATCTGGCTTGTCACTTGGTCAAATTAACACCGGATGAGAGAGTGAGGCTGACATAGAGCGCAACTTTTCCTCGCTATAATCAAATTATCTGTACATTTCATGATTTCATGTTGTATTCATTCACATTTGCTGCAAGTTTTGAATGTACTAGACAAATGGTGTTGCTCTAGTTTCAGCCCTGAATGCAAACCACCGAACCAATATCACTTGAGAGAGCGAAGGTCGGTTGGTTAGTGTGCAAACTTGAAGTGTACAGTTTCATCCACTGTCGCTTTAGAGACTTCGAACTTTGAGACAGCGGAATTAATTTGGAGCTAATCGATAACTCTTTTCCAGTATATAAGTCCAGAAAAAACAATTATAACATCTACAGTGACGTTGTTTAATTTTGTCTCAAGGTACCGGCAATGATCTGGGCCGTTGTCTTCGATGGGGAGGCGGTAAGTGGGACTTTCAGTTCTGGACAGGTTATAAACGTCTAACTTTCCCTTTTGTACCTCATACAAAATACGCCACACTTGGTAGTAAGAAAATGGAAACTGATCAGACACAGCAAACTACTAAAGCTCCTTAGCTTGTAATTTAAAAAGTATGGGTCTAGCTCATTAGTTTAGCAATACGCAATTTGGGACTGAAAAGATTAAGAAGCTTGGTTGGGTTTGGAAAGCTTTAAGTTGCTTCAATTTCTCCAAAAGAGTGTTTGCACTAACTGTGAAACAAAGACAATAGGATCGATGAACGTAGTGCCTTAAAGGCTCGAATCTCGTGCTCTTGTGTATATCTAAAATTATGTTGTTTTAGTAGATTGTCCTTTCTGTTGGTTTTCCAGGAACAAATCCGCAATTTTTGTTGTTCCAGACTAAAAGTATGTGTTCTAGTTGGGAGAATATGGCTGTACTGAACGGGTTAACGAGCTCTAGGAACACGGTAGAGAACACTAGTGAGTACAATAGATGCACGTTGGAATAACCGTGCGGATATAACGGCAGAGAACAATAGTGAATACAATAGCTGCACGTTTGAATGAACCGTGCGGATATAACGGCAGAGAAAAATAGTGAATACAATAGCTGCATGTTGGAGTGAACCGTGCTGGTCACCTACATGCCGTCGTCAGGAGAATTAAACCCCGGAAAGCTTATTCTCCGAGTTTTTGAGAAACAAGAACCGTTCCGGTGTTTTGTTTGTTTTTTTTTTATCAAGTTTGAGCACTTTATTTCTATATATGTTGTCGCTATGGCTTCCCAAAACGTTTGGCGTACGGTGCAATGCCAAAGAAGAGAAGCAAACAAAGATTTTTCACAAACTGTTGTACTATAGTCGGCAAGCCCGGCTGATGAAAATGGACCTAGGAAATAGTGTATTTCTCTCCCTTTGCGCTTTTAGACAGGAGAATCGCCCTCACTGTTACGTTTTCTGTTTACAGGTTATGAAGGAGGGACGATCTCCAAGATTTTGTCGCAAGTTGCAAAGAGCACAGTTGTAAGTCTAGACAGGTATGAAACAACGTTGCCATTAATACAGAAAGTATAGCTGTAATGATGGGTAATACCAAAGGTACTATACAGCCAAAATAAGATGACGACAAGGAAAACACTAATAAATGGAGTACAGCCGGTCGTAATGCGCTGGGCTTGGTACCTGTACCTCGTCTTCAAAGCTCGTTCTTGTGGTTCCAACATTACAGAACATCCTCCTAGTAATGCTCGTTTTTTCCCTTTCAAAAAACAAACCCAGAAATGCTGCTGGGGTACACCAAAGTGATATGTGTCATCACATTTTCTTCGAAGGTTCGAATTTTTTTTTGAAAAAATTCTTAAATTTCTTAGCACCCTTGACATTTAGGTTAACTTAAAGATTAAACGAAGCATTTTAACGAAGGGAGAGGTTAGTTTGAGGTAGAATGATAACTGAGGTGAAGGGAGAGGTTAGTTTGAGGCAGAATGATGCCTTTAAGAGAGAGGGAGAGGTTAGATTAGGGCTCAGTGGTGCCTTTGAGGGGAAGGGAGAGCTTAGGTTAAGGCAGAATGGTGCCTTTGAGGGGAAGGGAGAGGTATAGTTGCAACAGACGTAAAGCCTGATAGGTACAGTTGAAGCAGAAAGAAACCTTTGAGGCAGAGGGAAAGATTAGATTGAAGTATTTTTTTATCTTTCTGTTTAAAACGGTGTTGAAACCGTATGTTGATTTTACTTTAGGTGGGAGATCTTCTTTTCTGATGTGGATACAAGCGAAGAGGCTGGTGATCCGCCGCCACTCAATATCATTAACAATTATTTCTCCATTGGTGTTGTAAGTAAAAAGAACACTATACAGTGCAATACCACAAGTGATAACTGGCTACCGCTTTTTAACAAGGATTTATCCCTTTGTTTTACGTTGTGTTTTCCTCTCAAGATAGCACATTGTATGATAGACTATCTCCAAATAATGCAGTTTTTAACTATCTATTAAACAAAGCATTTCTTTGAGCCAACCTTCTCTGTATCGTATGTTCAGATTTTAACCCTTTTAGACCTAGTCATTTATCAACAACTAACTTCTCCTTACATAAGACATACAAAATAAGGCAATTGGTAATAAGAAAACAGAAATTGATAAAACGGAGTGAACTACTGAAGATATAAACTGAAACTTGTTCAGTGTCAAGTATTTGCCCTAGTTGGGAGAATTTACCAATACAACTTGGACTAAAAGGGTTAGCAAGTGTTGGATAAAGTCCCCGAGTTGCGCAGTGTTATAAAGTCAGATTTTTAAACCAAGTGAAACAAGGCACGCTACAATAAGCTCAACACGTTTCTCCCAAAAGCTTTCAAACCTTTAGTTTTCGAGGAGGCAGAGGTTCACTGGGTCATTCAGGGTTCGTACGGGTCCTAGAAAACCTGGAAAGTCCTGGAAACACAAAAATTCAGAGTCCAGGCCTGGAAAACTGGAAAATTAGTAAAAGACCTGGAAAGTCCTGGAAAAATTAGGGGTTTTTTTCATGTGCAGAAAAATATTATATTGCCGCAATCAAGGCAGTTTTCTTTAGTTTGTCCAATCGCCTTAGATTTTCGCGTCTTCGAACCTTGTAGACATGGTCCTGGAAAGTCCTGGAATGTTTTTACGCCAAAAGTGTACCAACCTTGGTCATTAGAAAACTTTAGCCCAAGATCAACTCTAGGAGGAATGCACCGAACTCAAAGACATTTTAGTCTGACTATGTTTGTTACCATCATTATGCTTATTTTCTGAATAATTGTTATGTTCTGACTGTTCCTATCGCATTTACACATCTGCCATTGCCCTATCGTTTGATGAACCGCTATTGTCTCACCAAACGCCTCGCCTGGTATTGGTTTTCACGCACTCCCTTGAGACACTAAAGACTAAAGACGAAGCGGCCATGTTGGTGTCCTTCACAAAGGAATTTTTTTGTTTAAGGATACCAACATGGCCACTATGATGTCAGGTGAAAACCGGCATTACTCTCAACTTCAGCAATTTCTTCCAAATTCCCAGATGATGTCGTAGGTTGGCGATAGCTCATAAAACTGAGTTATCGTAGCACAACTGGCCTCTCTTTGTTAACACGCCTGGCTTTTAAACAAGAGTAGATTCATCTGTTGATCATTCATCTGTTTGATGTGGCTTTTTGTCTCTATTTAGGACGCTTCTGTGGCACTCAAGTTCCACCTTCAAAGGGAGAAAAATCCAGAGAAGTTTAACAGCAGGTATTCCATTTGTTATCAACGTAAAATCAGATAGATTGGTCCTCAAAGAAAGTTAAGTTAGTGTACTAAAGGCCTTCTTTGGATTGGTAACGGAAAACATGGCGAAAGGGGAGAGGGAGGATGTCGAATGTAGAGTTTAAGCTAGCTAAATCCTTTTTCGAGCCTAAGTGGCTCATAGGGCCGGCACTTATCTCCGGTTTCTGTAGTGTTAAGCGGATGAGAGTCTTTGACTCCCCCTGGACAGGACACTAATTTATCGCAGGTTAACCCTCATCAGAACTGGTACTCATTTATACAGCTGAGTCGACTGGAACAAAGTCAGGTAAAGTGTCTTGTTCAAGGACTCAACACAGTGTTCTGGCCGGGGATCGAACTTGCGACCTTAGGATTACGAGTCGAACGCGCAAACCGCTCGGCCACTGCGCCACTGACTTGTAGAGTTTACTTGGTCACAAATTTTTAAACAAGGAAGACAGTCTGTGTTCATGGCGAAACAAACTCAATACAATGCGCCATTCCCTATTTCTTTTTTATTTTTTCATTTTTTTTAAGCAGGATGGGACGCGGTTCTGAATAGATAAGCCATTTTGTAGGCCTTAATTGACAAATCTTTGATAAGATCTTTGTCTATTAATTCAATTAGTTAGAGAATTGAACTGAGTGTCTTAACTTTTTCTAACCTTGTGTATTTCGATGCTTCGTCTGAACATCTGCAGAGTATCAAACTTCGACCATCAAATATGTTCCTCGTAATAGTTTGAGAACTTTGATGTTTTGTTCGAGATGACAGGAAGCTGCATGTCAATTTGTCCATTTTGAACGTGTTGTTTTCTGTGTTTATGCTAAACGCAGTTGGGTCGGGTTTATGCTTTTATTTTGCACAACCCAGATTTTTTTTTTTTGTGTGATTAACCGTAACTTGTGGTTTTTGAACTCTAATTCGTATTCCTCGTAGTTGCTTTTCGTAGTGTTTAAATTGACTAATAAAAGTATAAAACTAAAAGGTAAACGATTTTTTACAAAACATTTTTGATCATGGTGATTATCTTCAAACTGACTTGCTAATCATTTTTTAATCACAGTTGTTTGAGTTCTTAAACTTTGGTTTTTTTGTGATTGTTATAATTACTTTAAACTAGAACTAGATTGCATTATAAGACAAAAGGAAGCAAGGGGGCTGAAGATAGATAAGAGAGTCATGGTTTAGCCACAGGAAAAGCTGAATTTGTCCATCCTTTGAACAGGTGGAAAAACAAAGTGAGGTATTTTGAGTGTGGCGCTGCCGAAACTCTTTCAGCCAATTGTAAAAACCTTCACGAAGAGGTTGAACTGATTGTAAGTACATTTTACGTAATACGCTTTTATGCCATAAAAAAAGTTGATTGTTTGTAAAAGAGCTAAATACTGATACCACTTTAGACTTAGGAATTTGTTTCAAAATAAAATGGCCAGTGCGCCCGCGAGTCACTTTGCATTTGCTTTATTATTATAGTACAAGGGAAATTCCGAAAAAAGGTGACCTGTATACTTACCCACAATTCCTAGCGCGTAATCGTCTAAAATTGTCCATAAAACACAAAAAGGGATTTTTGGACCAGGAACTGGTCCCCAAACGCTGCTAATCTTGTTGTTGTTGTTGTTGTTGTTGTTGTTGTTGTTGTTGTTGAGGGGCGATGTTTCTTGAAAAAATCCTAAGGCTCCGTTAATTCGTGTCAGATATCGACAAAACTTCCCACAACGACTCTAAGGGATATTCCCCATCGATTGACGGAGTTAGATTTTTGATTCCTGGAGTTTGAGAGAATTTACGAGCAATTTTAGATTGCGTCGTACACATTGGTATTCACAATTAATATTCAAAGTTAATATGCATACTAAAAAACCCTAAGCCGACTAAAAAACCCTAAGGCTCCGTCAGTTCGCATCAGATCGCCATAATTGTTTGCACAGTGTAATAAGCAGAAATCTCTATTGACTGACTTAGACTTTTATTTTTGATTCTTGAGAGAATCTACGATCAAATCTTGATTGTATATACAATACAATACAAATCTTACTAATATTCATTGAGAGAAATCAAGTCAAAACAATGTTATGCATTTAGATGAAGTTTCTTTTGTGTTTTGGCGATCATGCCGCACTTTAGTGCTCACAGAGCAACTGAGAAACACATCACGCTTCGTACGGTACGAATCGATCGAAGTGTGAGACTGAGAAAGTTCTATTTTACGTTGAAAATGCCTCGTAAGAATTTTGTTAAAGATTTAAAGCAATACAATAACACCACCAATTCCTGGTCCGGTTGTACAGTCGTATTTGTTTAGTACAAGGAAGAGTTTCATCAACTTTGGCCTTCTCTGAGCCATTTTTAGGGGTGTTATGCCCGCAAGGCATTGTGGTATAGCTGCCATCTTTTTCGGAAAGTTCGATTCAAAACTCAATGAAGGAGCAAATGTCAGTAGAAAATTTCACACGGCGATGGTTTTAAGTTTAGCATCTTTCAAGTTGATTTTGCGAAGTCATTATACTATGTAAACTTTTAGCTATTTAATAGATCTTACTCGAACCCAACTAGTTTTGCTAGCATTTCAAGTTTTAGTTTCCCAGCCAGTTTGGTTATTGCTTACCTGTTTTCTTTGAAAGTTTTAGGTTTTCATTTCGTTCTCCTATCACAAAGAACAACCGACATTGTGAAGCTTTGTTTAAATTTCTGATAGTTTATGCTCATTTTTATCCATCGCGTTAATTTCTCTTTTCCTCTCAAAATTGTTTTCATTCCCCCTAAAAGTGTGATGGCAAACCCCTCGACCTGGCATCAGGCCCTAGTCTTGAAGGGATAGCTATCGTCAACATCCCCAGCGTGTACGGTGGCGCTAACCTCTGGGGTGAAACTGACAGGAAGAAGGCTCGAAAAGGATCACGGGGTAAGGTACCAAGAGGGGAGACAGATCTGACGTGGGCAGTTCAAGGTAAGTGATCGTTCCCCATGCTTTCTTTATTTACAATTGTACAGCACATTTCAAACGGGAAGGAAATGCTTATGAATTCGAAATCTTCAAAGGAATAAGCCCAACTGTTCAGAACGTGATATACGAGCTTAAGGAAACAAATAGCATATGAACATGCTCTTTGAGAGTCTTGTGTGAATTCATGGAAATTCCATTTGCTTTCTTAAAAATTCGTTTTTATCCCATTAAAACTCCCATTTTATTCCATGGAGTCCTCAGTTTGACTCTCTTAGAGCTCTAGTTTAAGTCCATGAAAAATCCCCTCTGAGTTCGTTAAAACTATCATTTGACTACATGAAGACTTCTGATTGACTTAATGAAACTCCCATTTGAACCCACGGTAATTACCATATGACTCCGTGGAAATCCCGTTTAATTCTACCAGAACTCCTGTTTGAATCCATGGAAATTCCCATCTGACTCCATGGAAATTCCGTTTGATTCCACGAGAACTCCCGTTTAAGTCCGTGGAAATTCCCATCTGACTCCACGGAAGTCCCGTTTGATTCCATGAGAACTTCTGTTTGAATCCATGGTATTTCATGTCTGACTCCATGGAAATCCCTTTTGAGTCCACGAGAACTCCCGTTTAAGTCCGTGGAAATTCCCATCTGACTCCACGGAAGTCCCGTTTGATTCCATGAGAACTTCTGTTTGAATCCATGGTAATTCACGTCTGACTCCATGGAAATCCCTTTTGAGTCCACGAGAATTCCCATTTTAATCCATGTAAATCCCAATCTGACTCTATGGAAATCCCGTTTGATTCCATGAGAACTCCTGTTTGAATCCATGGAATTTCCCATCTGACTCCATGGAAATCCCTTTGTTTCCACGAGAACTTCTGTTTTCATATCTGACTCCATGGAAATCCCGTTTGAATTCATGGAAATTTCCATTTGACTCTATGAAAATTCCATTTGATTCCCTGAGAGCTTCCCATTTGAGTCCATCAAAACTTCCGTTCATGAAAATCCAGTTTGACTCCAAGAAAACTCCAGTAAACTGTAATTTCAGGAGCTGCTTTTTTGTTTGTGTATAATACACGTCTTCAAACACGTGGATTGTATAGTGAATACTACCTGTGATTGATCTTACCAGATATCGGTGATGGCCTACTGGAGGTAGTCGGTTTGGAAAACTCATTGTACATTGGTCAGATAATCGCAGGAGTGCGATCGCATGGCTTGAGGCTAGCCCAATGCTCGGAACTAACTATCAAGTACGTTTTTACCTTGCTTGAAGGCGGTAGGTAGGAAATGAGGTTGAACTGGTGGCTACGACTCTAGGAGAGAGGTGGAGAGAGTCTGGTTGTCCAAGCAGTTATCATTCTAGTTAGAGGAGGTGGAGACTCTGGTTGGCCAAGCAGTTATCATTCCAGAGAGAGGAGGTGGGGAGTCAGGTTGACCAAGTAGTTCTCACTCTAGGGTGAGGAGGTGGAGAGTCAGGTTGACCAAGTAGTTATCACTCCAGAGAGAGAGGAGTTGGGGAGTCAGGTTGACCAAGTAGTTCTTACTCTAGGGAGAGGAGGTGGGGAGTCAGGTTGAACAAGTAGTTCTCACTTTAGGGAGAGGAGATAGGGAACCTGGTTGACCAAGTAGTTATCATCTATAAGAAGAGACAGTGGAGTCTCTGGTTGCCCAAGGAGTTATCACTCCTGGGCAAAGAAATGAGGTGTCAGGTTGACCAAGTAGTTATCCTTCCAGAGAGAGGAGGTGTGGTGGCTGGTTGGCCAAGTGGTTATCACTCTATAAGGAGAGGAGGTAGGGAGTCAGGTTGACCAAGCAATTGTCCTTCCAGAAAAAGGAGGTGAGGAGGCTGGTTGACCAAGTGGTTATCCTTCCAGAAAGAAGAAGTGTGGAGGCTGGTTGGTCAAGTAGTCATCACTCCATAAGGAGAGGAATGGGGAGGCTGGTTGGTCAAGTAGTCATCACTCCATAAGGAGAGGAGGTGGGGAGGCTGGTTGGTCAAGTAGTCATCACTCCATAAGGAGATGAGGTGGGGAGGCTGGTTGGTCAAGTAGTCATCACTCCATAAGGAGAGGAGGTGGGGAGGCTGGTTGGCCAAGTAGTCATCACTCCATAAGGAGATGAGGTGGGGAGGCTGGTTGACCAAGTAGTCATCACTCCATAAGGAGATGAGGTGGGGAGGCTGGTTGACCAAGTAGTCATCACTCCATAAGGAGAGGAGGTGGGGAGGCTGGTTGACCAAGTAGTCATCACTCCATAAGGAGAGGAGGTGGGGAGGCTGGTTGG
>JAOBRD020774086.1:0-13800 GCA_027575215.2 Hydrozoanthus sils
ATTCCATTTGTTAGATTATTCCCATCCAACTATCCCCCCCCCCCCCCTCCCGTAAGCTACCGTTCCCTCGCCCCATTGTAGGGTTACCATGAACCCTTGTTACAATTTAGACAGCAGTTTAGGATATTGTTGTGTAACAGCCAACTACACTAGCTGTTGAATTGTCTACTTCTAAAATATGATGAGCGTACAGCATTGTGTAAACAAGGCTAATAGCCGCACATTAATGCATTTAAGCACACGGTGTTGTATAACGGCAAGGTTAATAACTGGGGTTTCATTGTATTTGGCTTTTGTTGAATTTTTTTTTTGTTTATGTTTATGTCAAGTTTTGGGTTCTCGTCACGCACGTCTGCACTTATCAAAAGAATAAAATCTGTGGTCCAAAGTTTATTT
Source organism: Hydrozoanthus sils (assembly GCA_027575215.2). Classification (NCBI taxonomy): domain Eukaryota; kingdom Metazoa; phylum Cnidaria; class Anthozoa; order Zoantharia; family Hydrozoanthidae; genus Hydrozoanthus; species Hydrozoanthus sils. The sequence goes on from JAOBRD020774086.1 coordinate 397, forward strand.
GAAGAGACTAAAAAAAATATAAGAACAATTTTTTACAACGGGGGTTAGGATTACTCTTGTATGTGGGTTTGTGTTTATGCTTGTGTCTCTGTGTGTGTGAATTACATCTTTAAGCAATCCAGAATCTTACGTAAATCTAGAAGACTCCCAGATGTTTTATTATGACTAGTGTATAACATCTTTACATGCTTACGTATCTGGTATAAAACTACGCATGCGTATCATCATACGTGATGGTGTGACTCTTCTCTAGGTACCAAACCCCCTCCTATTCCTCCATCTCGTCACCCTTCCACAACACTTACTTTGGGCCGGATGAGGCCCACGAGTCGGCCTTCTCTTTATGGTTAGTAAAGATTATAATGCAATAGTCAGATTAACAATGTAATGCAAATACAACTTGTAAAGCCGTTAACGTAACTTCTAAACCACAAAAGCTTATGATTGGCATAGATAAGAAAGATTCCCTTAATAAATTAAAGCAAGCAAGTAAGAGATAGGCTTACTTTGGGTACTGTGTGCAAGATAACTTTACAAAGTAACGCAGGTCTTCCAATTGATTTTTCTGAAAGAAGTTTCTACTGGGATATGAAACTAGTTTATTTGAAGGTTTTGCCGAAAGGTTTTGGTTTTAGTACTTCGCAGTGTCTGCTCTAAGTGCCACATAATCCTTTTTAGAATTTCGCCTAAAAGTTAGTTTTGTTAATTCAACCTCTCTGCAACATGTCATCGTGCCTGGCTGTAGGTAAATCGTTCTACCTACCCTTTTAACTGAGTTCTTGCTCATACGCCAATTATACTTTTAAGCTTGCCAAGCAATGTGATAAAGGAAAGCTTCTATCCCCTCTTCCATAGTAACTACTTATGACCTAATCAAAAAGTAATTAATAATGTCAAAAAAGACAACGGGGCTTAGGATGACAAGAAAGACCCTAGTCTCGGCCTCAGTAACACTCTTTTTTTTCTTTTGTATGCACACGTTTTTTACTTTAATTGCTGTTTACAGTTATTTTCTATATTTAATGTTGATGGTTTATTATCACTAACATTAGAGCGAATGCTAAAAATACCTCTGGTTCAGCGGTTTTGGTCTGGTTTTTGTTGTCGCTAAAAGTTTGCATTTCAAGACTGTATAACACTATAGGTTCAATTGGTATATTGCTTGCTTTTACAGACTGCTGAAAACTACTGCCCTTATTGCTATGTTGGGTTTTTCAAGATTTCTTAAAATCTGTAGAATTGCCATTTTACAAACTGTACAGACGAATTGAAGGGGAAAATGAAGGTGTATATGATGTATGGATTTTAATGCTCGTTTTTTTTAAATTTACGGGCAAGAGATCGATCAGTTTATAGCTCGTGTTCACCTTGATAAAGGGCTTCCGCCATTGAAGGTATACTAAGGATTTGCATAAACCCTGTTACGCCAATAAGATCAAGCTTTCTCTACTTCCGTGATAATGGAAAGTAGTTTGACTTTGACACTTTTGACAACAACCCACTAACCAGGTTTTATTCCCTCTGTATCCAGAGTTGGGAATGCAGCATAGCTTTGAGGAGCCAGTTAGTTTTCGTGTGGACAGCGTTATAACAGTTCCCAAGGAAAACCGTTGGAACACACTTCATAAGCAAAAGCCGTCATCAGGGAAAAAATCTTCAGTCAAGAAAGAGTCTTTAACTCGACAACGCTCAAGCTCCACGTTAGGATCATCTCACGGCTCCAAGGGTTACCGAAGGTCGATATCTATGCAGAATATTAGGCATGGTCCGCCGTCATATGAGACAGCACTATCTGCCAGTAAAGCAGTTCCATTCCCAACTGTCCCAGGTGGTTCCATGCTTCCTCGAGCAAACTCGGATGGGGCTAAGTCCACACCAGATATCTTATCAGCTTCTTCAGACCCTAAAAGCAATGCTTCTGAAACGCTTCCAAAACCCGTAAAAGAGAGGCCAGTGAGCTATGCTGCACCAGAATTCTATCGACTAAACTTACAGAGAGAAAAAAGTAGAGTGGAATCTGGAAGTATAGAACTACCTTCCAGCTCAAATGTCACTATTGCTGATAGTGTTCCCAAAGTATCTCGAAGTATTTCACAGCCAGTTGTAACTATTGACATTAGCGATCAACCGTCTCTAGCAAGAACTAACTCGTCCCCAGGAGATAAGAAAGAAAACCTCGCTACTGATAAGAAAGTAAGTTTGTCTGATGCCCTACAGATGGCTATTGCTGAAAGGAATACAAGGAAAACTAAACATATAACTGAACTTAACAGGCAGGAAACAGGAAGAGAGAGGAAAACTAGTGCTCCAGGCAAAATGATAGGCGGTTCTTCATCGAATCAAACTGATGATTCTAGACAAAACGCCAAGAATGATTCCTCTGTTGGGGGTTTAAAATCACCGAAGAGATTCCCTGTAGAAAAAATTCATGAACATGAGGAACTGATGGTGCGGCCCAGAAAACTTAGTGAACCTTGTCGCCTGCCAGAAGAAATTGAGTCTGTTCAGAGTAAAATAGAAAAGCTTCAGAAACATCCGGAAGAAAGTATGACAGCAGCCTCATCTGAGAGTATTTATCGTCGGTATACATCGCCATCACCTAAATTCAAGAAACAGTTTTCATTTGATACACCACCTAGCTCACCTCCTTCAGATCAAAGGCTTAATCGATACTTTTCTGTAAATGACGCACCACCTAAGGCAGAAGTGATCATTCCCCCGCCACCACCCCCCGTAATGTCCAAAGGGAAAGCACCTGCGATATCAATACAAGGATCCCAAATGAAAAAGAAAGAAACTAAAATAAACATCCCCATGACGGCTGTTCGCTCGGGATTGGTTGATGTTGGTTCTCTTAGGACTCAGAAAGGACTTTTAAAGTCTGTAACGTCGGAGGGACCCAAAAGAACATCTAAACGGCACAAGAAAGGCAGTTCCAAAGGTCCTCTCAAGGAAAGTGCCACTTTTTCAATGCAACACTCAAATCTTTTAGCAAAAGCTGTTGCGGCACGTGCTGCTCGCATGGCAGCAGAAGAAGAAAGGGAGAAAGAGGAAGGGGTTGAGAACAACTCAGATGACGAGTTTGCAGAACCATCACCAGGGAAAAAGGACATAGTTCCGTCTTCTAGGGTTGAATCTAACTCCCCAGTAGAGTTTACTGGAGTGTCATTACGGAAGCCCAAAGTTCCACCACCAGTAATGCCAAAGAAGAAGGTTTCTTTTCCACCAAGAGGAGGGGTAAGAAGTGAAAGGCTTGCACAATCGCATTCTCCTGATCCACAGAATCTGCCATTCAATCTTCCAGCACCAGTCTTATCAGAAGAGGACAAAACATTAGTGTTGTTAGATGAGGTTTTAAGACATGAGGCTGAAAGTGAAAACTGGAGTTTGAACTCGTGGAATAGCAGCGATTCCAGCACAGATGTTATAGTTCCTCCTCCTTTCTTCTCTAGTGTTAACTCCACCGAGGAGCAAGAGGAAGTTCATAATACAGAACAAAGTACAGTATCTGTACCGTGGTATGAACAGAGATCAGACTCTGAAGAGAATTTGAATTTGGAAGGCAGAAAGAATCCTAATCGCGCTCCAAGCCCATTGGTAAGCACAAAGCAAGTTGAACCAAACTCAACAAACTTGGTAAGTGCTGAGAAGGAGGAATCTTCAGAGCTAGGAAAACCAATCGCTCGTCAAATACCGATAAAAATCGGAAACAAACAAATTTCGATTAGCGTTATAACACATTCTCGGTTACCAGATGAAAACTCAAACACGTCACTGCCAACTACGCAACAGAAGCCATCCCTTGATAAACCTGTTGACGCAGACAAATCAAAGGCAATTTCGGTTGATACAGACAAAGTTTTAGTCGCTAAACCGATTCGAATTGCTACTGAAACTAAGAAAGCTTCCACGGCTGAAGTAACGCCACTTGCTTCTACCGAACGTCAACCAGTGTCTACTATTGAGGTCACTCCAGTTGCTACAATTCAAGTTGCGCCAGTTTCTAACAATGAAACAAAACCAGTATCTAATGTAAACCTCACAGAAGATCTCCATACAGATCGTAAAAGTTCTGCTAAAGAGGATGCCAACGTAATCTGTGCTGAGAAACCGCTTTCTGAAGACTGTATGGATGACGTCTTTGAACTTCCCCCACCCCCTATTGCATTTGATGACATTGAAATTGATGGAGATACACCGAACTCCCCACCCTTACCTCCGCCGCCAGAATTTTTCCTGTTAGCAGAAGACGGAGAACTAATTGAGAATGGATCAGACAGACTCGTGGAGTCACTGGTCCCTCCGCTAGCTTTCAGTTTGGAGCAGGAAAACGAGGTAAGAGTGAGTTAGGTTAGTTTTCATCATTTTTTGAAGCTCTGATGTGACATGAAACTCGAGTCGTGTACAAGTATTATTAAAGCAACCCTTTTCGAATGAGAAACAAATCACTCCCATTTGCTTTAGGCTATTTATGCTTGCACTTCCTGACATTTCTATTTATCCAGTCGACCGCAGACCATTCTGAACTGCCAGAGGTGAATAATTTAAGGACCGTGAGGTGTTTTGCAAAGCTAACGTGTTGCGCAAATTTCGCAATTCAGATAGTTTGACAGAGGTTATTTCTGAACCCTGGATGAACTTATTTATGAGTGGGCTAAGGAAGACATGGGGAGATGGAAGAAGGGGAGGGGGGGGGGGGGGGAGTCTGCTGCTGCTTTGTCATTATTCCGCTTGAAATCGCTGCAATGTAGTTTATATTAGGTTTTTGGAACTTTATAGGTTGACAAATCATCGCCAACGGATGTCCCAGCAGTCACTTCGAGTGTAGACGAGTAAGTGTTTTTTGGTGCATAGTTGTTAACCCTGGGTTTTTTGGAATTTGCCAATCAGAACATGTTACGTCTGGCGCAAAAAAATTTAAAAAAATTACAGCTAAGCTTGTTGCCTCGCGATGCAGAGACTGAGAGCTCAGAAAGTTCCGTTCGTGCGCATGTGCGGCCAATATTTTATGAAACTTTTCTCTAGAGGCAGCGAATTTCACAATAAATTTTTGCCTTACTGTATCGCAAAGCGAAGATCTCGAAAAATAGCCACTCTGGAGTGGAACTAGTTAGATTCTTTGATTTGCGCCAGGTTTAAAAGGCACGTTAAATGAAGCTTATAATGTTAATGCGTTTAGTGCATAACCCATGTGGGAGTGTTACATGCAGTAAACGTCGTTTTATATACAACTAATTGACTGAGATTCATCATCCTCTTTTAGATGATTCCCTTATCAAATCTTGCTATTTCTTTTCTTCCACAGGCAGCATGTTGGCAACTCTAGCCAAGGTAAACCATTGTTGACATGGTCTTGCAAGAATGTCTGTGGTTGGCTTGACTCCATAGGTATGTCTCAGTACAGAAAAACGTTTGAGGAAAACGACATTCGTGGAATTCATCTTCCCGAGCTGACCAAAGCGGAGCTGCGAGAGCTTGGGGTGAAAAGTCTTGGGCACAGAATGACTATTGAAAACTCAATTGCGCAACTATGTCACCCCATGGAATCCAGTTGTTGATCCGTCACCCTATTGAATCGTTTCTTGATCCTTCACCCCTTGAATTCCGGATTTTCCTCCTTTGTCCCATGAAATCCATTTGTTAATCCATCACCCAATGGAGTCATGTTGTTGATACATCACCCAATGGCATCCGGTTCTTGATCCATTATCCCATGTAGTCCATTATTGTTCCATCATCCCATGGAATCCGATTCTTGATTCATCACCCCATTGAATACAGTTCTTAATCCATCACCCAGTGGAATCTGGTTCTTGATCCATCATCCCATGTAGTCCAGTTATTGTTCCATCATGCCATGGAATCCGGTTGTTGATCCATCACCCCATTGAATACAGTCCTTGATCCATCACCCAATGAAATCCGGTTGTTAATCTATCATTCCATGGAATCCGGTTGTTGATCCATCACCCCACCGAATCCAGTTGTCAATCCATTATCCCATGGATCTGGTTGTTTATCCATTACCTCATGGAACCCAGTTCTTGATCCGTCTTTGATTGAACTTCGAGCATTCGAAGCCGTAGCACTTCCTGAACACTTTTGCTCAATGAAGTTATTCTTATTTAAATTGGAACTTTGGCAGTAATATTTTAAATTATTATATGCTTGATACACCAGATGTAAATGATTTTGTTTTGTTTACGGCATATCCATGCCCTTATACAAATGGAGCTTAACTGCATTTCATAAGAATGAATTTAACTAATCAGTTTTGGGAACGAATACTTTTAAAGTATTTTCATTCAAGAACTTAATAAGTACACAACGGAAATATTACCGAGGACGTTACAGGAGTTCGGTGCTGCACCAGCAATACTTATTCATTGGTCAGTAGTTTTCACAATTGATAACATTGATTTGTGATTTATTTCCAGCATTTTCGTTGGATTTTCATGAAAAAACTTAAGGCACGATTTTGGTATTGTTAATCAACGAAGGGTTTGAAAGTTTTTTTAGTGTGCCAATTTTTGGATTGCACGAACCTTGACAGATTGTTATCGCCTAGATGAACAAGCAATTAATATAGCTTTATTGTGTTTTTAGACATTTGCTTGAGGCGTTATCGTTATTATTTACAAGCGAAAGCGATTACATGACGTAGCTTGGGTTTTGAATGGAATCCTGCGTAGAAAAACACACAAACTGGGAATGAGATGAACTTGCTGTTGCACAGTTTCACTTTTGGAACGTCACGTTGCAGAAACTGCGAAACGACTTTTTTTTAACCCTTCAATGTTGTAGTTTTGTTGCTGTTGTAGTTACCATTCTTAAAAGAAATTTTCAACTCTCAAGGCCGATTTATAAAATGATAATTTAAGAATAGTCAAGAGTGTAAGATCGCGCCGTGATGTTAATCCATGGTCCAAAATGTGTGTTTTTCTTTCCAGGACTCTTTTAAACTTTCAAATGTTGGACCAATATACGAATAACAATAAAACACGAAGAAAAACAAAGTTAAGGGATTTGGACGGAGAATAATCAGAGGGAATCATGTAACGAGAAAATTTACACGATCTTTGGCGTTGTTCGGGTCAAGTTAATTCTTTTCATGCTAATGGGTACAACTATCGGTAAATAGTTAGTTCAACTTGTTATAAATTGTTTAGTGTTTGAAGGACTAACTATTAGGGTTCGTGCGCTATCTCGGAAGATCCGAGCAACTCGAGGAAATGAAAACAGCAGTTCTGAAAACCGCTTGCGGGCTTTAGGGAAAAATGAGTTAAAAAAACACTTTTGAAATGGAGTGTTGGAAGGTTTCTTTTAATTTTTCTCGTGCGCAATCTTAGTATATTTGAAATTGAGCATTTCATGAAAAAAGATGGAAAATCTAAAGAAAAATTCATTAAAATAGCAAGACAGCTCTAATCTTGACCTTTGTGTTTAATTTAACGTTTCTAAAAAAAGAAAATATTTCCTCGACAATGCCTAGGCATTCCAGAACTTCTCAGAAGAGTACGAAACCTATTTCTTTTTGTTTGTCTTTTGCTTTAGCGAACTCTCCTGCTAGTTTTAAGCATTTTCTTTTTTCTTAAGTCGTTCTTTAAGGTCCGTTGACTCGAAGAGTGGGTTACTGTATGTCCATTCACTGAACAATAACTGCCTTGGGTTCAAGACAAGTTTTTTTAGTCAGCACCATTTCTAGTTCATTAGCCAAATTAAGAGATGTTATAACTGAGTTAAATTGTAATAAGAATATATTTGCTTGGCAATGCTTTTTAAATATAGAACAATCTAAAAGCTATATTTTTGTACATATACATAAATTAGGAATAAAAACGTTTTTGCCCACGTCTGCCTTCAAGTGTTTTCGTTTTGGTAGTTAAAAGGAAACTGCCCTCCAAACCTAGTTCTTGATACGTTCAAAAACACCAGTTTGGGATTCCAAAGTTGTTCTTTCCAAAACGATTCATTTTTTTAATATTATGCATAAATGAGTAAAGAAAACACTAGTCAGTCCCGTTGAGGCCGCCATGTTCCACTCACGTCTGACGTCACAATGTGAGACTGCAGTTTGTTATCGAAGAAATAAAAGCTTTTTCATAATTTTGCAACAATTGCAAGCAATAAAACAGTCCGAACAAGGCAATAGAGCCAATTATTTTGACAGTTTTACGTTGTGATGTCAGACGTCAGTGCAACATACTAGCCTCCATTGGACTGACTAGTGCTTTTTACTCTCTTTGCAATATATCAATAAATGAATCGTTTTAGAAAGCACATTTTTCGAATCCCAAACTGATGCTTTTAAACATATAATAAAATATTAAGTTCCCTATAACGAAAAAGTGAACGAATGATTTTCACAAAAACTTTAAGCGTTGCGCATGTGGGAGCTGGTTGGTGATGAAGAATCAGCAGTGTAATGAAGTAGAGACAGCCAGTAAAATGGCACTAAGGCCTAACGGCTCAGAAGGGACTTAAGCTGGCCCTGAACCCAAAAAAAAGTTGGAGCCAGTGCGTTAGCGACCATGAAGCCTTAGTGCTATTTTACTGGCTGTTTCTATGTCATTAGTACGCATGTGCAACACTGCCGATTTTTTATCGCCAGCCAAATGCCACAAGCACAACGCTTATTGAAACATTTTAGGCTATTCTTGAAAGGAAACTTCATTTCAAAAACATTTTTTGTAGATTTAAGAAATTCAGTTTGGAATTCCAGAAATGTACTTTCTAAATTGTTGATGAGCAAAAAAAGATTTAGTTGATCCCATCCCATTTTGCAATAACGTCAGCTCGGTACTAATATCAAATCGCGGTATTATGTGAAACTACCGTAGCTTGTAGTGACGAAAGCTCAGATTTATCCCCAAATAAATTGAGTGAAATTTCTTGGCATCTAGTTTTCCCGGACGGTGGAGCTTGCGCACTGAAAAGCAGAAGGTTGTCGGGGAGGGGATTGAAAAGTGTGTCACACGTCATAGTGTGGTGGAGCTTGTGCAATGCAAAACAAAGGGGGTGGGGGAGGGTGAAGGATTAAAAAGTATACCAGAAGATAGGGTGGTGTAGCTTGTGCAATGCAAAGCAGAAAGCTTTACATATCTGTAACCACGTTGATAAGATCTTCCACTGTGAAAACTACTCTTCGACTTCACACGTAAAGGTATCTGTCCGGCGTAGATTAAGAGGAACTCTGATAATGTTTCTTCTAAAATGAATATTCAAATGCGGCTTAGAAGCACAAAAGAAAAAGATGACCTAACAAAAGAGCAACAAGCAGGGTAATAGATATTATACGTTGGCGCGAACATATGGTGTTTATGTTGGAGTGGAAAAAGTGAGCGCAGCGAACAAGTGAAATCTTTTTTCCACAAGAAGATTAACTTCGTATGTACGCGCCAACGTGTAATTTTCTTTTAATTGTATAGATTTGAGTGTTTCGCTGGAAAACAAAAAAAGACTAGACAGACGAAAATAACCTCCACTTATAATTATGGCCATGAGTTTCAACAAAATTTCACGCGCAAAAGACGACGTGTAATCATCAGACAGCGACGAAAGCCTGTAAACCTTTTGAAAGGCATTTAAAAAAATGGGGAAACTTTTCAGTATTTCTATACATATTGTTTTTTTACTTATCTTAAGATAAGGGAGCGGGAAAAACAAAGAATGACGTCACGATATATTTTCACTAGTCAGAATATGGAAAATATGGCACTCGTATCCCGGATGTAGTTTCGTATGAAATCTACGAGTGGCGTATTTTACAATAAAACACTGATAACAGTACAAATAATAAATCTATAATGAAACTTTTAAGTGTAAGTAAAGTGGTGCATTTATGTATAGCGCCTTTTCCATATAAATGCACAAAGGCGCTTTACAATGATCAGTTTACTCCCAGCGGACCGGAAGCACATAAAGGCGCAATTGGCAGCCGCTTCAAAGCGGTCCATGTATGCTGGTACTCATTTTACCGGCCCCGGAGGATGGAAAGCTGAGTGGTCTTTAGTGGGAAAGAAGGTTACCCAAATATTAAACCCTCGACCAGGCTGGGAATAGAACTGAGTACCTCAGGATTGGGAGGCAAAGATCTTACCACTGCGCCAACCCCTCCGCTATGAAGTGGACTAAATGAAGGCCACGATACTGCATGTACTATTTTGTCAAGGCTTTTTCTTTTTTTAAAACAGCGTTAGCAGCGCGCGATCGCGACACTTACTGTAGTTTGTATATCCAAGGCGGCGGACTACACTATGCAACATTGCATACAACTTGGCGCGTGTTGGAACTCTTTCGGGTGGCCACACAGTGAAACCATGTGCTTGCAATGTTGCAGGAATAGGAAGGGATTGTACAGACGGACACCCATGCAGATAAGATGGACGCCTCTATAATTAAAACGGACATCAAGCCTTTGTCCCTACCGTTCTCCCATACAGTCGTTTACTGTATTTTAAGTCTCTATAAGACGGACAGTTAAGGCAAGTCCCGAAGGTGTCCCTCTTAAGAGGGGTTTGGCTGTACTTTGCACAACGTTGCGTGCAACAGTTTCAGAGGTGGCTGCACGATGCAATTCTCCCATTGCGCGCAACGTTGCATGCAATGTTGCACCGTGTAGCCGCGGCTTAAACCGTATGGTTTCACTATAGTTCTATATGTACTTTGCTCTATTTCATCCATTGATTGTATTCTCTTTTGTTTGTGCCGCACGCAACTGTATACGCGCGCGCTTGTGTGTGAATTTACAAATAGCGTAAGCAGCGCGCAATCGCGACGCTTACTGCAGTTTGCACGCGTAATATCCAAGGCGTCAAGAAGCTTCAAATTGTTGACAGCTAAATAACTGCCAGTGGGTAGCTGGTAAAAAAATGGTATAAGTCCTATTTGTTATCTCATTGAAATTGAGAAGAGAGGTTCGTCAAGTCAAAACGCGCTGAAATCAAAGCAAAAGCCAACAGCCAAAAAATAGTTGAAAGTTCCCGTTGTATACAAAGAGCAGACAGAAGGTATCGCCCACTGAAGTTTTGGGGTTTTTTTGTCAAACTCTGTCTATGGATGCCATGCAAGAGTGGCTTGATGAGCTAACCATTAGTCACTTGGGCTGTATAGTAAGATATGGACCGAACGGACGGTTGATATTTATTGACGTCCCCGCCAATGAGAAGAGAAACATCAGGGAGAGTGCTGCCGATCATTGTTCTACAACATTTTGTTCAGGTGTTCCTGCAGATAACAAAAAGATCAAAGGTACGTAATGTGTTAACTTGCGTGTTATTACTTGACATTATATGGGTCTTGTGGGTTACAACAGCAATTCCTTTTTACAAACATTTTTTTTATTTTAACCGTTTTGAAATACTATAAACTGCGGATTGTTTTACAAAAACTCTTAGATAATTACAATCAACTGATCAGTACTACTCCAAAAAAAAAATCATAATTTCATGAAGAATCATAATAACAACCTCAGCTTGGATCAGGCAGACGAAAATCGAGTTTTGGAAATTAAAAGTTTTCGTCAACCTTTTTTTTTATTCACGGTTGGGAAGGGGAGGGGTGAAGATTAGCGCCAACCGGCTGGCTATCCATTTAGACAGTTTTTTATACCATGGTATTTTTAGGATATTTTGGGAAATTTTCCAACGGCCATCCCTACCCTTTCAACCCCGGAGTAACCCCCCCCCCCCCTCCCCCCTCGGAAGAAGAAGGGCCGCTCAAAACGTCAGCAGCTTGAAACCTTCCGACGGCAATTTTGAAAATTATTAATATTTGAAGTTGATCGCAAACTAGCTGTTATGCTACAAATAATCTTTCGTTTCCCTCCTGATTACTGAAGAACAGACTGAATATTCCCCTTCTAGGGATTTTTTGTCTTCTATTTACGTCCTTTCTTCTTGAGTTCAGATTTAAACTCCTAACAACACGTTTCGACTCTTGAAAGGGCTCTTCGAACAGTTCTCAAGAGTCGAAACATGTTCGAATATTAAAACTGAGCTAGCGCTCACAAGAGACGTTAGAAGACCAAGAAATCCCAAGAAGGAAGATGTTTAGTTATAAAGAAACAACGTAAGCGAAGATATTTAAGTGCTTGCAGCAAGCAAAGGAAACATGTCATTTCTCTTCTCGCCGAAGACCTAAATGAGCTTCGTTTTTATCAACGGAATGAAGAAGGAAAAGAGGAACTCTTTGTTAATCTGCCCGTAACTTGTTGGCGTAGTGGAAAGATCTCTGCCTCCCATAATCCTGCGGTCCCCGGTTCGACTCCCGGCCTGGCCGAGGGCTGAATATTTGGGTGACCGTCATTTCCGCTAAAGGCCAGTCAGATTTCCGTCCTTCCGAGGTTGATAAAATGAGTACCCGTACACATTGACCGTTTGAAGCGGCTGCCAGAGGCGCCTATATATGCTTCCGGTCCGCTGGAGGTAAACTGATAATGGTAAAGCGTCTTTATTTGAGCATTCATATGGAAAAAGGCGCAATATAAATACACCACTTTACTTTACGTTGCAGACGAACACCCATCCAAATTTGATCATCGTCTTGAAATCCTGGACGAGTTAGTTTCAAATATGATTCCCCCGGATGGAACGAAACCAGGCTTCAATTCAGGGTGTTACTATAGCAACACGGGAAAGCAGGTTATCGCCAATGGTGCGAATTGCTCAGTACCTGAGTTACTTGCCAGTCATGGTGTAGGTATTGGATTAACCTGGAAAGGATGCCAGAAAAGAAAGAAACTGCAAGGCGGATGTTTGTTCCCTGTACCGAAGTAGATCTCCAGCGTCATCGAAAGTCGAACAATGGCGGAACGGTGCACCTTGACGAGTTTGGAAAGCCATCAAGAGGTCGATTGTCGAAAAAGAAATAAAAACCTTTAATACTGAGAAATACAATCCTCCAGTCTTGAGACAGAAACCATTTTGTGAGATTAAGGTGAAATCCAGTGTATAAATAAATACGGTGCTGTATCAGGCTTTAATAAATGAGATATTGATCTGTATAGACTGACAGCCACAGTTGTGATGAAAATTTCACATGATAGCTTTGTTCAAAATCAACTCTCTTTTAGTTTGAAACAAAAGTTAAACCGGATATGCTTTTCTTGATGTCAAAAAGCTTCCTCTCGGATTTGTAACAAATCAAACCGTGATGTTCTCGACCCCACCTCAAGCTTTGAAAAGTTAATCAGGCCCCGGTTCACGAATATGCAAAAGAAAAAGACTTGTACATTATTGACCGGCCCATTTTATACCCACAATTACTAGCTCATGAATGTCTATTCCCATCAGAGAAGAGTGAGGCAAGGGAGGGAGTGAGGCAAGGAAGGGAGTGAGGCAAGGGAGGGAGTGAGGCAAGGGAGGGAGTGAGGCAAGGGAGGGAGTGAGGCAAGGGAGGGAGTGA
>JAOBRD020774192.1:0-13800 GCA_027575215.2 Hydrozoanthus sils
TAAATATATATCTCAGTATTTTAGCTATAAAGTTAAAACTATCTTGAAATGTATATTAGTTGTATTTTTTAGAATTAAGGCAAACACGTACATTAACGAGTTTTTAACAATCTAATGTGTTACATAGATAAATTAAGTCTTATTTATTACGAATTTTAGGAGTTGACCAAAAATTAATTATTGTACTCACTAGGCTAACGCAATTATCTGTTTAAATAAAACATTAGTAAAACTGCACTGGTGATTATCGAAAATGGCGCACGCTGATTGGTCGAGAACTTCGTTCTCTCTCGCTATAATCCCCGCTAGGTGATCTTTCAGTTTTCAAAATGGCGGCCAGATTTGTTGATATTTTCGGAGTCGCAAATTGAGCAGTTTAAAGAAAATGCCGTACCTCAAAAGGCAAAAGATGCTACAAATTTGGAGTCGGTAAATTAAGCAAAACATTTATTTTCCTTTCGCGAAACAATTATTTTCAAAACAGGAAAGTTTGTTTCATTTTTTCACCACAAAGAGTTGTTTCGCTCTACAGAATGGTTTCAACAACAAAAAGAGTTCACAAATGAGCTAGAAAATATGGAAATTGATGAAGTGAATAAATGCCTGGCTAAATTTCACGTCTCCGTGAGAAAAATGACAGTAGCTCTTACGTGAAAACAAGCTTGATAAGCCACCCTCGACAGTTTAGACTCGTGTTTTTTTCAATAAAATTTTTTTTTTTTTAAATTGCTATTTTTGTTTTATTTTCTCGAATAATCACCAGTGCAATTATACTAATTTAACAATTGTTCATCTCAGGCTCTGTCGGAATATTGCGATAGTCACCTCGACGCACGTCGCCATTGGTGACTAATTGTTAATTAACCTCGAGGTTAATCAAGATGGGTGACAGATAACACTTACTTAAACTTGGTGAGATGATCGGGGAACAAAATACAATACGATACAAAAGAAATACAAATATGACTACTAAATTCGCATAGAACAACAAAAATATCAAAATAAGTATATGTAGCAAAAGTACCAAGTTTGAAGAGGTAAAGACAGCTTGATTGTTGAATGTCCCATCCCAAGACCTAACTATCAAATTACACAACTTCGAGTAAACAGAACCGAACACAAATGTTCCTGATAACGAAAACCACTGAAATACTAGAATTACAATTATAGATTTATTCGTGCTCTGTCCCTCCTCACACGTCCCACTTGTAGACTCGGGCATAGTCGTTTGGCTTCTCGGTCAAATTTGATAAAAAAAATTATCATAAAATTCATAAAAGTTACAGTTTTTGATATCTTATTCTGTTTTCCACAATATAAGTACTAAATTTCATAGTTTAATTTATAATTCTCTTATAAAAGGATTCAGTTGCAATTTAAGCAAAAACATTGGAACTACTCTAAAACTATTGTCCCGATTGTCTTTTAACTCATTGTTCGTTCTAATGCTGTACATAATTGATTGTCTAGCAAGATCTTGGTCCTAAAGGCGTCAGTTATTGGATATTTAGTTAAATTCGGTCATTGGAAATTATACGTTTATGAATATTCGAAACAAATTTGCGATTAAGTTTGCGGTACTTTAAAGGAAAGTTTCAAAGAACTTCTTGCCCTATTTTATCTTTTAGCTATAGCGATGATATTATTGCTCTGAATTCAACCATTTCCACCGTACCGTTATTCAATTAATTTAACTATATTTTCTTAATTTTATACTAATTAGCCAAGAGCTGCACAGAGATGAAGAAGTTAGGTTGTCCTGACGGAGAGTATTGTGTCGACCCTGACGGACTGGGGCGAATTAAAGTGTTCTGTGACCAGACTACCGACGGAGGGGGATGGACTGTCTTTCAACGCCGAACCAGTCCCTTTAATACAAGTTTCAACAGGAATTGGGCTGAATATCGCCATGGATTCGGCAGCATTAGCGGCGAGTTCTGGTTGGGAAATGACTACATTCATCGTCTGACAGCTGCAGGACTCTCAGAGTTAAGGATCGATTTCACTGCATCTGGATCTAAAACAGGCTTCGCAAAATATTCTGGGTTCCAAGTTGCAAACAATAGTGAGAAATATCGATGGAATATGGGCGGGTATTCCGGAAATGTTGGTAATTCCTTATATGGGTTTGCTCATACGACACACAACGAGAGAGGGATGAAGTTTTCTACGCCTGATCAGGATAATGATCTGTGGCCTGGCGATAGTTGTACAACCGGTACTTTCTCTGGTTGGTGGTACCAATGGTGTGGTCATGTTAACTTGAACACCATTCCTCGCCCTTACTGGTACACTTGGTCTTACACGAACAACGCTACTAGTAGTGAGATGAAAATTCGCTTAACCTCTTAACGCTAAGCAGAAACCAAGATGGAAAGAAGAAAAGTGTTATGACATCTTTTCATTGAAAAGGTCTGAAGTTTGCTCGCGTAGACGGACAAGAAGGGAAATGTGGCAAAGATATGATGTTGATTAAGTTTTAGTTGTTAATTTCACTCACCTAACCGAGACATTATAACTACCATTTGTCTTTCTATTGTATTTGTAGTAGATAAAAATGCTTGTGAATTTGAACTTAGTCAGTAAAAATAAAGAGAGTCAAGCTATGCCCTACTGGACTTCTGACCAAAAATATGGTAGCAGAGCGAGGTTTGCGTTGTTTATTGGCTATGGAACTGTTTATTTTTCCAAATTTAGGAATCAATTTTAGTTTACTTGTGGATTATCGGCTGTAATTGACTGTTCGCCGATTTTTTATGGTTTTACCTCCTTGGTTTGAACTTAGACTTGTTTGTTCAGATTGCTTTTTTCTCTGTGGATTAGGATTTGTCGAGTTTATGGAATTGCCTTTGATTTGAGTTGAGATTGTTGAACCATGGAACTGCATTTGAGTTTTCATTTTGAAAATTCTATATTGAATTAAGCACTTTGGATAAATTTTGATTTTGATAATTTTCTTATGAAGTCTGCAATGGCTAATAATGAAGAGGCGGAAGACCGTATAGAGGAGTTGAAACAAGAAAAGGGGAAAGATAAATCTGCTTTTACCAGATCCCGACACAAACTACTTCAATTATTGGAAGATGATTTACTGAGTCGGAGAGCGGTACGTGGTGCTCAGGAAAGTTTTAGCAAAAATCTTGAAAGGACAATGGATTTATTGTCGACATTGTCCACCGAATATGCCAAGAAAAAGGATAAATCTATGGGACAACAAGTTACAATAGAAATGGAGAAAATTGAGGCCGAGTTTGCTGAAGCTCTGGATCGTGCTCAGGAATATCTGGATAACAGGAAAGATGAGGCATCGAGTATTGCAACGATGGATTCGGAAGTTGTTCGAAATTGTCGAAGAAAAGAGCTACAAGCCCGTGAGCAGGCAGAGGCTCTTCAAAAGGAAGTTGATAATAAGGAACAAGAAAAGGCACGGATATCAAAAGAGTTACAAAATGAACGAGAGACTCTTGAAAGCTCAGTTGGAATCGAAAGAACGTTTCCAAGAATTAGAAAGAGAAATTGAAAATGAACTAGGGATTAACGCTACCCCGCATTTATCACCGAATTTGTCGAGACGTAACATGAGAAACATGCCATTTTTGCCACATGACCACAATGATAATTTATTGGATGTAAAGGACAATAAACAAAAAATTGGCAATGATATGTGGAAACGGTTGAAACGTGTATCTATTCCTGTATTTTCAGGAAACAAGCAAGCGTCGACCATGCAGAATTACATTGTTCCTAAAAGGATGTCTGTGGATTACCTCGAGAGCCAATAGCAAAACAGACACCTCTAGGATGGACATGTATTGGAAATCTTAACCAAGAAACGAGAACTGATGAGTATACTAAGTTTGTTCACACCTACTCTGTACAAGAACGCACAAAGTTAGAAGATATAAACTGTACACCCCGAAAGTTCTGGGAAATCGAAAGTATGGGAACTGTGGAAAGCATGAAGTGTCTCACTAAGGAAGAACAAAGTGCTTTCAATATAGCAGAAGAGTCGCTCAAGTTTCTAAATGGGCGATATCGGTTATCAATTCCATGAAAAGAGGATAGACCGGATTTACCAAATAACTATAATGTCGCTGTTCGTCGTCTACAGAACACCGAGAAGAAATTGATTAGGAATCCTGCAATTGCAAAGGCGTACACAGAGAAAGATGAAGAATATGTGAAGAAGAATTACGTAAAATGGTATTTACCACACTGTCCAGTTGTGCGTCAAGAGAGGGAAACTACAAAGGTACGAGTTGTATTTGATGCATCAGCAAAATGTGAAGGAGTTTCATTGAATGATGCTATACACCAAGGTCCCAAGTTGCACTATTAAAGAATGGTATAACTTTCGCTAGTTTGATGTTGTCTGGCACAATACCTGTAGATAGGGATAAATTTATTAGATAACTTATAGGTCCAGCAAGAGCCGAGATATTAGCTATTTTTGAAACGAGTCGTACATACTCCGTCAAGTCCTCTAGCCGTCCCAGATTAAAAGTAGTGAGAAATTTCTATAATTTCATGTTTGGTGACATGCTTGATGAAGATAGACTGTATTACTTTATTTGTAAGAAAGCTGTTAGGTGAGGTATTAAAAGGCGGTAATTGATTTGCAAGGCTCTATCTAATATTAGTAACGAAATTACAGAACCTCTTTGCAGTTGTGTAGGGATTGTGCTTAACTGGTATAATAAGTCCTTTTGTAACCCAGGGTTTGCTAATCAATTTGGCTTTTGTTCTTACTTATCTACTTAAGGGGATAATTTGTATTGTATATATTATAATATTTGTCCCAAAATCTATTATATATAGGCAACATTTGGGTCACTAGACTGATAAACGTCATCCCAGCGACAGTTGTTTAATTCTGAGTGAAATTTGGATAGCGTTCTTGGATTAATATTACGTCTTATTACTTTGGCATTTGCTACAGTCATCTGGGACTTATTGTGATGAATTGTAAAAAGTGGAAGATGGTCTGAAGTGTCTGAAAAAAAGTATTCCACTTATTAATTGTTGCATGGTAGATGGATCATTAACAAAAATGTTATCAATAAGTGTAGCTGAATGATATGTGATCCTAGTGGGATGGTTAATCAAAGGCATAGTCAGTATGAGAATAAAGTATCAAGAATATCATTAGTGCTATTGTGTTCGTATTTTAGGTGATCTAGATTAAAGTGTACAAGTAAATAACAGGTTTTTTCTTCTTTTGATATTTTTCTCAACAGCTCATTTGTTTTGGAGATGAATAAGTCAATGTCTGCATTTGGTGGTCTATAGATAGTACCAATTATGACATTAGATTCATTAGTTTTTAAGTAGGTCAATGAATTTGAATTCCATAATACAATTATTCAAGTCAAGATCTTGTCTTGATTTAAAGTTAATGGACTCTTTTATGAATAAACCAATTCCATCGCCTGTTTTTGTCGGGGCCAGAATTACATACAAAAGAATAATTTTCAATAGGATGAACAGTTTGATTATATTAAAGCCATGCTTCACTTACCCTATAACATCGAAATCTAAATATGCTAAGAAAATCAGTCAAATTGGATAAATTTTTGTTCAAGCTTCGTATGTTTTGGTGTAACAGCGAAAAAGACGAGGAGTTAAAGATAGCAATGTAATATTTACTATTTCATTCAGTGATTAAGGAATTGTAGGTCAGGATCTAAATCGGCATTAATAGCCAAAGAACCTCTAATAAGGGATTAAAATGCAACGATTCGAGACGATCAACATCGAGTTCATGGATCCATTCCTTAATTCAAATAACGATAGCATAAAAGACTCGTCATTAAGGTGGACAAACGGTAGTTTAAGTGACATATCAACTGACGTTCTTTAAGTCAGGATT
Organism: Hydrozoanthus sils; assembly: GCA_027575215.2. Lineage (NCBI taxonomy): Eukaryota > Metazoa > Cnidaria > Anthozoa > Zoantharia > Hydrozoanthidae > Hydrozoanthus > Hydrozoanthus sils. The sequence goes on from JAOBRD020774192.1 coordinate 5,870, forward strand.
GCAATTTAACCATTTCACGATCTCTATAGTTCAGAAATTTGGCTACGATCGTTTTATGTTTTCCAGGTTTCCTCTTGCCAACTCTGTGAGCTCGTTCGATCATGTCTTCACTATTTAGTTGCAGCTTGTCACTAATAACTTCTTAAATTTTTTCTTCCGGTTGGCTCCATGATTCGTTTCCTGCCATTTCTGCTACCCCATCAAAACATAAATTGTTACGTCGTGTTCTATTCTGAAGCTCATCTGCTTTATTAACTAGCTGTTCAATATTGGGTTCAATTGTGAGAAGCCGGTTGCTGCAGTTGGTACCCTTTCAGCTCAGCGATCTCTGTCTGGCTAAACTAAAGGCTCGATTTGATTCCTTGGACCTCTTTAATAGTGTTGTCATTTCTGTTGTTCGTGGATTCGATAATTTAGGTGAAAAAAGTCTTGATAGTGGTTTCTTGAGTCTTTAGAAGTTCTTTTACCAAATCTAAGGTGCTATAGTGGTCATCAATTTCAATTTCTGGATTATTTTTGTTGGAGACCTTTGAGCGTGTTCCTCCTGCCATTTTGACAACAAACTCTATCAACTTTCAACAGCTTAGCTTTTTGCACTGTTTACCAGCTGGCTGACTATCGAAATTTAAAGTTTGTTTAAAAACTTTTCTATTCATTCGTAGCCATGTAAACACGAAGAAAATTGAAAATTTTAACAGAAAATAAATTTTGCAGCATGGTTTAAACAAAAAGAAGAATTCAGTTGTAACAGCTATCGAGGAAATGACTCCAAGTGAACTGAACAAGTATGCCTCGCGAAATTTTACGTGTTGGCAACAAAACATCAAATGGAAGACACTATACCAAGAAGTTTTTCACCTCAATTCGTGAGTTGTTTTAGAATTTTTAAAATATTCACCTGGTAATTTAATACTGAAACAATGCGGCTCGGTAAATTTCCATCACTAGTCACCTCCACTTCGGGGAATAATTGTTATAGGCCTTGTGCATGTTTACGTCATAGTAGTCAATATCACCCCTAAACCTCGTAGTCAAGAAATAGGTGTGACCATTTAATTGCAAAACGTGTTCACAAAGGCATTCTTTTCATTTATGGATGCTTAGGGATTTGATTCATGAAAATATTCACACTTTCGTGATTCAAAAGCGAGGCTTGGGGGTGTTCGACGTAAACATGCATAAGGCCTATTACACTCAAGAATACTAGAACTTTACAGAAAATTCATATTAAGCTATGAATCCGAGCCTTACTTAGATTCAATTAGCTACTTTGAACAAACGAGAAAATTTACTAAATACAGAATTAGCGACCATAACTTGCCCATTGAATCAGATCGATATACAAAAACTTCAACTGATGATAGAAAATGTCTGTTTTGTTCCTTAAATGAGATTGAATCAGAAGAGCACATGCTTACAAAGTGTACACTATACAGTGATTTACAAACTCAATTTCTAAATGAAATTAAGAGTAGAAATATAAATTGTAATCTGAACAACTATCACGAATTTCTCTACAGTGACAGAGACGAAGCAATTAATTATTTAGCTGTTTTCATTTGTGAGAGAATTCCTTACATGTGCTACAAAATCAATGATAGTTTCAAAGTGACAAACCAAATTTGTTTTTTATTGTGATTGTACGATTACAGCAGTGTCTTATTCATGTTTGTAGTTAGTCATAATAGTTGTTATAGTTTAGTGTTAGTAGTTATTGTTGTAAAAGAAAAGACACAGCTTTAGCAATACCTGTAAAAATATTGAGGTCATGCGAATAAAGCAATGTATATCTACCTACCTACCTACCTATCTATCTACCTACACCAATCTTCCTTTCGTCTGAGCAAGTCGAGTATTCGGCGGATTTAGTGCGACGCTCGATTCAAAACGTCGAAATTCACATGTGCCAGATCTAATGCATATATTATTTTAATTCTTTTTAATTCATATTTTAGCCACAGTAAAATACACTTGCTTGAACTGCGAAATCCCTTTTTGCATGACATGCTCTATTTTTGTAAGTGACAAGGAAACTCCAGGATGGATGGCAGGAAAATCCTGCCACAATTCTTCCCTATCTAATATCTTCTGCTTATATTCTTCTTTGGAATTTGGTATTTGCTCGAAACACTTTGCTCCCACAACTTATCGACAATAACATCTGAAACGTCATGTACAATGTTTCTCACGCTTGCCATTCCCCTTTCCACCATTTCAGCAATAGTAATAGTGGTAACCACCTCTACCCAGTCTGTTAAGGCAGATGCCAAGTCTCTCTTCTGGCGAAATGGGCTCTTCAGTCAATATTCGTCTCTCTAGACTGTGTTAAACACGATTTAAAATGAAGCAAAACGTTTCGCGGGACACCCGAAGAGTTCTCTTAAACCTTGCATTAGAATAAGTACTCCATACCATCTGCCATCAGCCAATATTTCGGTTTAATCGAGGACAAGATCGAAAACATGATCGAGGGACTTGGGTGATGGTGCGTGCTGAAAGCAATAAATGTACGACAAAAAAAGCTCTAAGAAGCCTTCTTCTCCTTGCTAGAATATAATTTAGTGCTAGTCGCATAGTGAGTCTTCTTCTTCTATTGATACAAATTAGCTGAGAATTTAAAAACGCGCAGAGAAGCGTTAACGGGGTAAAGGCCTCAAAATGGACGCGGGACACGGTAACGAAGCTTTTTAAAAAAGTTAATTTTTCTTTTAAAGTTTTAAAAAATCGTCGAAATCAAATGCCGAATTTATTACTTTGAGTCTACCCAATTTAGAATTAGATTCGGCACATGTGAAATGCGACGTTTAAACCGGGCCTTAGTGAATTTATTTTACAAAATATTGGGGATCTTGCTCCATAAATGCGGTGCCACGATTTCCTTCAATTCATCGACGCAACATTTATTGTCACGTCTACTTAGTTGTTCTATTTATCGGAAATTGACAACTGCGTACTATAGCATGTTTTTGCATTTATTATACTTTTGGCCAATAATAAAAATTTTTCTGGAATGTTTAGGAAAATTACTGGGGCAGCTAAAGCCCTCTAGCTACCCATGCTGCGCGGTCCATGAATATCATTAATTTACGGATGTTTTAAAATCGATTTTGGATGGACTGGAACGAGACGCTCGTGACTGGATGCGTTACCTACTAGGGATTTTGGAGGGGAGACTGTTAGCGAGAAAAAAACTAAGATATTGGAAGGGAGACTTTCAGCGAGAAAGAGATAAGATTTTGGAGGGGAGAAAAAACTGATTTTTACATAATCTTTGATTTAAGTTTACGGTACAGTTGGAGAGATATTTTCACTCACCAATCCAAAACTCTTTTACTATATACATCGGATACCCTTAAACCTATATATCACTTAAAAACTATTAAAATTCTCTAGAAGATGGATCAAATCACATTTTTTTTATTTTTTAGCGACAATGAGCGTTTTGTTTCGGTGACATTTTTTTCCTTCGCTTGGTTTCATGTGGCGTTCGATTTTGAGCTCAACCATCCTTTATCATTATTTTTTCCTCTTGATAACTTGATTTCCAAAACGGTGCCAGCGACTTTTGATACACTTTGTCATTTACATTTTATAGCTAATTCTTGATATTTGTTGCTTTCGAAGGAGTTTCTCTGACGAATCATCTGATAAAAAGAAATCCAAGTCGAGTTTCAAAATTTACTGACACCGTTTTGAAGCTCAGATACTATACCACCGTTGTGCCAAATTTTGCAATAAAAGAACAATGCCAATAGTTTCCCTGCAAAAACTAAAAATGATTTATTTTACCTATTCAAACTGTACTATAACCTTGAAAAAGGATAGAAATTTGATATTCTACAAGTTGTCCCTAGATGTGTTTGCATCGTATGTTTCTCAAACCAACTTTTTTATAGAATACTCTTTTCGAAATTCGAAAAACTGATTTCGTGTCAATACCCTTTTAAGTTCCAGTTACAATTAATAACGTTATTGAAAACTGACATTGTTTTTGGATGTCCACTTGAATACTCTGAAAACTCATGCGTTTTGAAAAGATCGTTTTTGTCATTTCCGTGGAAACAGAAGGGCGCCTAATAAAAAATACGGAACCATATCAGACACTTGCAATACGTTTTCAGACTCGGAACAGGCTTTATGAATTTATATTGACGAGGCCTTTTGTTTTAATACAAAAAGAAATATCGTATTACCTTCTTCAAGTTCAATTCAACCGGACATCGCAGCTTGTCTTCGCCTTACCCATACTTCCAGATAGTTTCCAAAGTTCATACTTTTTTAAAATATTCATGAAGAGACAATGAAATTAAGTTGAAGCTGAACTCGATGGAGGTTAGGCGACATTTCTTTTTGTATCAAAACAAAGGGCCTCGTCAATAGAAACTCATAAAGCGTACGTTAGTTCCGAGCTTAACATTTTCATAACTGGTAAGGTTCCGTATTATGTTAAGAAAAAATTGGAAACACTCCTCAATAAATAATGTTGGTCTATACATATCAATTAAGGTCTTTTCGTTCCCTGCGTCGCTGATTATCCGAAAACTCAGGTTTTGATAGTCTGCGACGCAGGCTAGTTTTTTCGAAACATTTTGTTATTTGTTTTTTAGAATATATTCCAAGCTAGAACACAAACTGTGGTATGAACAGGATGTTGGAGAAACCAGAATATTAATTATGTGACGTTCCCTAAAATTATTTTTAAAAAGGTTTTACTTTGGCAAGTGCAAGCAACTGAAGAAAACAAATTTGAATAAAAAGAACGACAAATTGTAATGTTTTGCTATTTCACAGAAGAAAACAAATAAGGAATTGATAAACCTTTTAGTTAACGCACATATATGATGCCAGTTTTCCGTTCTGTTTTAAAGAAATCGAGAATACTTCCTACAAAATACTGGCACTGAAACTGGCACTAGCTTGTCCAAATATACATGACTGACCGATGTTTGGTCTACCGTTAACAAATTGTTATTCAAGGGAAAAAAAGGTGGTGGGTTTCTGGCGATGAGATCTTCTGTGCCATTTGCTTGTCAGTTTTAAAGAGGCACTCCAAAAAAGTACAAAGAGAGTTTCCACTGATAATAAAATTTGAATTAAATCATTTCTAAACCTGTGGAGTATTTGCTGAAATATAAAGTGTTCTCGATGTTGGAAGCCAATTTAAACATTGAAAGTTGTGGATTAATTAAAACTTTTCAAAGGACCTAATAGATAATGAGTCCATTAACCATACGGCAGCTGTAAAAGAAATTTACTACCTTATGATTCTACGATACCAAAACAAACACGGTAAAAGTCTCCCATGAAGGAAGCAACTTACTGTTTTGAAATGAAAACTTTTTTTCTTGTATGTATTTTACGGATCTTTCACGTTTTAAGCCGTTTACAAGGCGACGAATTTCGTTCAAGTTTCTTCCAAATAACACCAAATCACAGGCATACTGGGCAAACGATCAAGCAAACTTTTGCCCAAAGCTTTTTAACATGTGGCCATAAATGTATGCTACAACAAAACTGCGAGTCTTTCAACTACCTGACGAGAAGCAAAGGGGAAACTCATGTCTGTGAGCTTAAAGTAAAAGGAGGAAAATCTTCAATAAATACATATCTCGTTCATGATGAGGAGTATGACTATGGCGAAATGGGCAAGGCATGTAATTTTCGAATGTGACATCAACAACTATTTCAGCTTTACTCATTTAATGTCGTAATTAATAAATATCGTGAAATGCTTTCGTTTTTTGCCTTCGAGTTTATATTATCTCGAGTTTGACAGTTAGTGTGGCTTCAGTGTTAATAATAATTAATTATCACCTACTTTGAACCTCGTTTTATATTCAGTATTTTTGATGCACGTTTCAGGGACCGTGTTTATCGACCTGCTTGCCGGGCATACAGGGGCAAGGTACGGGCTATTTCTTTTGTTCCACACTAGGACGGCTGATAAATTGGTGCTTATAAGTAACAACAAGTCTAGTAGATCTAGAAGCTTGTGAAAAACAAAAAAAGCAATATTGGTTCCCTTTGAAATATTTTTTTAAAAAAGCATCAGTAACCACCGCGACGATGCAAATCTATATTTTCGATCACCTTCAGTCGGGTAATGCCCGTTAACTACGTGGATTTTAGTGGCTGCAAGTAAAGGAAGATTGTAATGACAAAGATTTGATGGCGAAGATTGAAACTGCCAACTTTTAAGTTCAACCTCCTCAGAAGGCATCTATTGTTTTAAAGGCAGCCTTAGGGCCCACATGCACCGGTTCTTATAAACATATATATAATTATAATAGGGTCTTAGTTTATCAGTAAATTCATTTCATTTTTTTAATGTATACATACTACTATATCTTTGCATTTTAGCTATAAAGTTAAAACTATATTTGATTCTTGTAAACGTGTATATAATTATAATACGGTACTTTATCACTAAATTCGTTTCATCTTTTTAATGTATACATACTATATATCTTAGCATTTTGAGCTATAAGTTAAAGAGCATACGACATGAAAAATTTTGTTATCTATGTGAATAGAGCTCGCTAACTGAGGAATAGTGGTGAAGACATTTTGTCAAAATCTTTTATGGTTCTCAAGCTATTAACATTTTAATGTTTTCAACTGATGACGTCACATTGTTGGCAGGCAACTTTTCATTTTTTTCAAATCTGCTGTAAATCCATAACCTATGGACGAATTTTAACCAAACTCAGGCTAATGATGTATCTGGAAGTTTTCTTCAGAATAGTTATGGTTTTTGTTGTCATAGCAGCAAACTGGGTCCCAGGCCCAAGATGAGAATTTCCAAATTAATGAGGTTTTTTGTTAATCCAGAAGTTGTGCAACACTGATTACAAGTCAATTTCTATACTTCTTACAATGTAAAAGAAAAAACAATGATTTGGTTTAATTTCCTCGGTGAAAGTTCTTGAATTAACAGAATTTTTTTTGTACAAATTGGTCCTGAGACCGAGTTTGTTGCCATGACGATGAAATATTAATAATATGTAACAATGTGACCTCACCAGTTGAAAACATTAAAATGTTAATATGTCGAGAACCATAAAAGATTTTGACAAAAAATTTTCACCGAAATTCCTAATTTAGCAGTCTATCCACTGAGATAATAGAATATTTCATGTAATATGATCTTTAAAACTATACTTGATTCTTGAAAACATGTATATTATTATAATACGGTCTTTTATCAGTAAATTCATTTCATTTTTTTTAATGTATACATACTTTATATCTTTGCATTTAAGCTATGAAGCAAAAACTATCTTAAAATGCCGTTTTGTATTTTTCTATCATTTTATAGTTACTTGTAAATTTGTAAAGTGCCGAAAAATTCCAGCCACAGACCGAATTAAGCTGTCTTAAATAGCAAGTCAAACCTTTTTTTTCGAAAACTTGGCAAATTTCTGCTTGTCTCAAGCTATCAAGCGATAAACAAATTGTTCGATTTGAATAATAGGAACATTTTCTTCCACGTAATTTAACGCCGTTTAAGAAAGATCACTTCCGGTCTTTTATCTGTGACGTCAGAGGAGATTTAATAGGTAAAAGTTGAAATGTTCCGCCGCTAAGTGTCTATCAAAATACACAACTTCGAGTAAACCGAATGCGAAAACAGAAAGCAAAAACTACTGAAATACTAGAACTATGATTTATTCGTGCTCTGCCCCTCCTAAAACGTCACACTTGTAGACTCAGGCATAATCCTTTGGCTGCTCGGTCAAATTTGATAAAAAAAAAATATTAAGAAATCCATTAAAAATAACATTTTTTTATATCTTATTCTGTTTTCCAGAATATAAATACTAAATTTTATAGTTTAATTGACAATTCTCAAATGAAAGGGTTGAGTTACACTTTAAGCAAAAACTTTGAAACTACTCTAAACTATCGTCCTAAGGGACGGACCAGTTGAT
>JAOBRD020774298.1:0-13797 GCA_027575215.2 Hydrozoanthus sils
TTTGATTAAAAAGCATACTTAGACATGGAAATTTTCTTTGGTTATTCGATTTTTGAGTTCACAGATGACAACAGTTTGAATCTGGAACTTAAAAAAAATAAGCTTGATAGGGACTTTCAGTGTTACCGGCTGAAGGGAGTTTTACACTTGTGTTTTCAGTCAATTTTACTCCCGTTTTCTAAGCAAGCTCAAGAATTAAGTGGTCTCATTTTTTATTAAAACGGAACGCCCGAAGTTTCTTCTTTTTTTAGTATTGTCCTTCAAACACTCTTACAGCAGTATACAATTTACAATCAATGATGTATTCAATAAAAAGAATGTTGCTTGGCATTTTTGGTCTTCTAAACCACTTACCAAATTAAAAATCCCATTGACTACAAAAAGTGCCGTTCAGTCTTTTGAAGCTGGAAGAATTAAGAAAAGTAATTTGATCGATGATTACCTTACCAAAGTCAAATTTGGTATAGAAAACATTTGAATCAGTTAGTAAATTTCTAGAAACTTGCGTTTTATAATATGTGTTTTGCTGAAACATCACTCTTCTGTGATTCTTTTTGAAAGAAATTGTCTTCATGAAATGAATTTCAATCTTCTTTGACAAATTGTGTCGTGTGAAATCAATTTCAATCTTTTTTGAAAAAATTTCAAAGAAAAAGTTATAACATCTTTCCCATCGTCATCAGAACCTTACGAGTGAGCATTGAAACAAGAAGAAGTGATGTTCTTTTCTAAGGAATGCAATTTTCTGTTTGTTCAGCTTGCTCGTCGGTTTAAACTCGGGTTATGTTTGTCAAAGAAGTTTCACAACAGCAGGTGAGGCTTCAGCGTGTTTTCAAAGTGGTCGCGGTGCAGTAACGATGCTAAAAGATTGAAATCAAATGAATTACTGACAAAAGTATGACGATACTAGAACGCTGTTGAAAAGACCACCATTTTTTATTTAGTTTAGCATGCTGAGGATTTTTATGTTTTTTCATTATGCAAAAAATGTCAAAAACACGTGCATTGGTCTTCATGCACATAATATTTCATTTCATCATAGCTTGGTTGAACACTGGATAAATGTAGGATTTCTGCTTTCTTCCTGTCACAATACAAATGTAAAAAGGTACAAAACATCAGACTTTTTCTTGTAACAGCAATCTAATCACTACATATGATAAATTGCCTTAGAATATTTATTTTTTCCCAATTTATTTCTGAATAAAAAGAATTGTCCTGATTAAGAAAGAACATGCAAGTGAGCAAGTGCTTTTTTGAAAAAAAAAAATCTGTTAAGATAACCGAGGATGAAGCTCGTCCGCAAGAATTTTAAAGTAAAAAACTAATTAATATAACTTGTTTATTCATAAAAAATCATCTCCTATTTGTCATCAGTAGAGAGCGCAGAATAGCGAGGTAAAGTGTAATTTTTTGGATCTGCCTTTGAAAGATGGAAATCATCAGTTTCTTCTAGTGCTGAACGCCTGAATGCTATGTAATTAATCCGTATTGTTGTACAATTTTGTTTTGACGTCTGAGTTTGTTACCGGCGAAAGGAAATGAACCTACATGATCTGAAAGGAGGAGAATGTAATTTGATTTGGTTAATTGATAACTGGTTCTAACAAGTTCCTTTCAGTGGTTGTAGGAAAGAAAATTAAAATGATTTTGGAAGGAAATCGAAAATCAGAGTTTGTTGTCTCAGCAAAAGAGAGTTTGGTTTCGAAACAGCAAACACTAGAAATAGAATGCATAAAACACTCTACTCTAAAACTACAAGCAAAATGAAATATATGTCTGGTCTAAAATTGCTGTGAACCTTCAAACTTAATGTTTCAGGACAGGCCCTGAGTTCTTTGAAAATCAGTGGTTTGATAAGCTTTAAAATACATTCTTTCGTACAGCAAAGAATAGTTGACATCAGCCCGCTCTAAATGTTTTGAGTAAAAATTATAAAAGCGTAAAATGTTTAAAAATTTAAAAAAACGTTTTCGACTAAAAAGTCATCAGGGATTTTTTCGCCGCTTGAAGTTTTGAAAACCTATATAGTCCTTAGTTATCACCATTATGCATCGATCAGTTCAAAACTTCAGCATCCTCCCGGGCAATCCCCGGTATTTGACAACAGTCTTTTCCCGGGGGCCCGGGAATTTGACATAAGGATCTGGGCATTTGAACCAAAGAGAGGGGGAGGGCCGAGCATTTAAAAATCAACAAAATTTCAAATCGCAGCTGTTCATTTTCCTATGATGAATTAAGTGCCTTTTAAAGGCTTCAAACTTGCTAACATGTTAAGTAATATATAAAACGTATCTGTGAATATTCTAACATCGATATCCGCAATAAAGCAAAAAAAATATTCAACACAACCTGCAAACTTCTTTTCATGTCCATACTTTCGGCCAATTTTCCTCTTCAAAACAGATCTATGTCCAAACGGTTTATATGAGGCTTTGAGCCCAGGACAGCTTTGCCCCGCGTTTACATGAAAATATGTGGCGTGGGACGAGTCGACCGTGGGAATTAATTGTTTTATAAAGCATAAACATTACACTACAATGGCTTCCTGGCTCGAGTTGTTCCGGGAAGAAAGAACAAACTGTTTATATGGAGAGGGTTGTCCCGGGTAGATGAGATCATCGCCTCGGCTAGCCGAGTTGTCTTTTGTACCCGAGACAACCCTTCTAAGCGGGACACCATGTAAACAATTAGCTGTAGAAAAATTGCCTCTCCCCAGGTAACTCGACTAGGTATCCCTATGTTCTTATAGCCCGTTGTAGGGCACCCATATTTGCATACCGTTCCCCTTTTTCGGGATCTGTGAGCTCCAGTGTTTGTTTATTTTACCAGGCTTGCTATACACTGACCTTTCGAATTCTCTGTTTTATGTTAAATATAATAGCTAGGACTCTCTTCGATGGTAAAAAGATATTTTGGTGGCAGGTGTTTAATGTAGAGTAGTAATTTATTCTAGTAGTTCGTCTAGTTGGTTTCTTTCTTTTGGCAGTCGTAAACATATCTAGTAATAATAACAATAATAATAATAATAATAATAATAATAATAATAATAATAACAATGTTAATAATAATGATAATGATAATGTTGATAATATTAATGATAATAATAAGGATAATAACAATAATGATAATAATAAACGTCTACGACCACACCACAGGGAAAGCACGCGTCTCTTGCAACCCAAAGGTACCACGCCGGTAAGGGTGAATTTGATCCGCTGCGTTATGTGGTCACAAATGACTTGGCTTGCTATAAAGGGCGACGGGAATAACTTTAGATATGGGAGAGCAAGGCAAGATCAGGCTTACTCAAATAAGAAGGCTGATAGAAGACACAAATCTTCAACATTTAAAGGTGATGAAAAAAGGTGGTTAGTAAATGCAGAGGAAGAAGAAAGCAGAAGAAGTAGAGGATTCGTGGAGAGATTGAAGAGAGATTGGACGAGCTGTATCCAGAGAATTGTAACTTGTCAAAGCAAAACTAAAGAGACAATGCGGTGAGATTCAAGCGAATGATAATCACATCGAATCAACCCAAGATGTCACACAAGTGTAAGGAATGTTGGGTGGTGAAACGAAATCAAGATTAATTTATTAAGGGTTGAAAAACGGGAAAGAAGTATTAAAAGGAAGAGTGTTCATGAAGAGAACGAAAGAGACACGCAAGAATTCGATCTATAAAGACAAACCAATAAGTGCACTGCAGTGTTTGAGGGATAATGCAACAAGATTCCGGAAAGATAAAGAACTGGAGTCAGATGAAACTCAACAAGCTGGAAGTAATAACAAAAACCGACAAAGTGGTGATTGGGATGCGGTGAATGAAGAAGATCTAGAGAATATGGAGGTTTTAATGTAAACAACGGACAAGTGGATCACGAGAACAAGCAACAAGGTGGACAGGAATTGGAAAGAGAAGACGAAAACGAGAATTTGAGAGAATTGCCAATAACATTTATGGAGAACTTGAACAAGCTAATCCCCGCAGTTAACCAAAGTATTGAGAAACAAGATCGACTCCTTAAGATAAAAGTGAATACCAGAAAAACAGAGTTGGCAGTACTCGAAAAACATGGGTTGTAGGCCCTTTTGAACTTGTGTCAAAAGTTATTACATTTTACGTTGTCACTACATTTTTGGCGTTACATACTTCTATCTATTCACATATATACAAGTATTTGTATTCTAAAGGTAAACTAATAGGCCTGTGATTGAGTGGATAATGGTGCACTTGAAAGGTTCTTTAAGCACAAGGAGAAGCAACATATACTGTTTTTCTAAAGTTCTGCTTAGAGTTCGTAAAGAAGATTACACATACTATGCAATCAGTCCATATTCTCCAGTTAGAACCAACTTTTGTGCCTACTATAAACTGGTTTATCGCCAACAAAAGTGCTTTTAAAAATGCGTTGTCTTCAACACCTGGTGTTGGTAAATGCTGGTAAACGATGAACTAGTCATTATATTTTCTTCCTCCCATTGATGTAAGCCCTTTTGAACTTGTTTACTGGGAAGATACGGAGATAGATACTACAACGAATTGTTGGAGCAAAAAGGCTGAGGGGGTGTACCCCAAAGCCGGTTTAATGAATCAAACATACCTCAATAATTACACTGACAAATCTCTCATAGTTCTATTAGACAAACCAGTAAGGGTGAGGGCAACCAAAGCAAAACAAGTGGCAAGGGGAGAAGGCGGCTCCAACGATGAATCGAGTTGGTTCACCAAAAGCCAAACGAAATGAACCCGAACTCTTCTCCTCTGGGGGTATCCATTTATCAATTCACAGACCCCAATGGCGTCACCTCGACCATTGGCGTGCGTGGGGTTGAGCTTCATTCAATATTTTACTAATTATTGACAACCGAAACTTGGAGAAAAAAATATATAAATCCTATGCGCTAGAGCAAATATTCAATTTCTAAGACCAAATATACAATGAACGCTTGCATTTTGCGCCTAGTTTATCGTCAAAAAAAGCAAACGTGATGTATTGATTCCCGTTGTGTTTAAATGCGTGGATGTCTTCAACGCCTGGTGTTGGTAAATGCTGGTAAAGAATGAACTGGCTTTCGACCATTTTGTAAACTGCTGACCTGTGAGGCAAGTGTTTCTTCATATTATTCGGTTTGAAAATTTCGCTAGAATTAGCGGACAAAACTAGAAACGTATCTCCTTTAGAAGTTGTGAAAGAATCCACGAGCACAGCACCTTGGGTGAATAGAGACTGGTGATGAGTGAAAGATGATCCATTCCAGCAATAAATATACGAGTTTCGAGATACAGCATTTCCAACTGCGAGATAAGTACTGTTAGTGACCTTAAAACCATGTGGTCGAAAGACATAACTTGACGGAAGCTTTTGAAACTCAACAAACCGGCTTCCTGACCACGCAAAAACTGTTACTGCATCTTCCAATGTCCAGCTGCCACATGCCACAAAAGTTTGATTTTGGACGTTGAGTTTACTGCAATGGGCTGGTTCCTGAATCGGAATATCCTTGTCGGTAGCAGTGAATTGACCGCCTATCCATTCATAAACAAGTATTGTATTCTTGGGTTTGTCGTTAACCATCAAAAATTTTCGTTCTTTTATGTTAAGGTAAAGAATGCCCTGCACTCTCGACGCTCGTATGCGTTGGAACTCAGCAAACTGCCCCGCCTGCCTTCTGTACACAACAGAATCAACAACTGACGTCGACGATGGATCAAAGTTTGCTATTGCTAAAAAATCTTCCCCGTTAATGTTGAAGTGTTCAATTTCTGCTACAAATTCAGTTCCAATCGTTTGGTTTAGGACCAATTTGTCGTCTTTGAAATGATAAATGCTGCAGTCTATATAAAAGGTCGTTAACTTTCTTTCCACCTTAGCAAAGGCAATGAATAAGACGTCGCCAATCGTAAATGACGTAACAGCCGTAGCGCAAAATGGCGGAAGGAACTGGGCCATAGAAAAGCATCCAGGAAGTCCTAAATCAACAAATATCTATTTTGAGAAATTCTGTTTCTTTTGACAAACCAAAAACAATGCTACCAGTGTTCAAATAAACGACTGTTCAGTTCTTGATATGTTTATATTCTCAAAAGACATTAGTTTGATTTCGTTTTTAACGTTTGAAGAAAGTGTAAATGGTTGGTAGTTCACATATTATAATGCCTCCCTTTAGCTGTTATATTTCTTATAATGTTCTAATTAAGAGAACAAGGCAGGTTTTTGTGACATGGCTACCAGCAAAGTAAACTCTGTGTTCGAAGAGTACCAAATACAAACTTCGAAAAAAAAACCCAGTCTTTTTGCTAAAAATCTATAAAACACTAGCATCCATTTCGTTATAAATGTGCCAGTAACTCTTACCCTGTCTTTTCTCCCTTCTCACCATTCGCTATCTCTTACCTACTCTCTCATCCTCTATCCCCGTAGTTCGCAATGCATGCTAGGTAATCATATAACTTGATCTTGATAACAATGACTCAGTATGCCATGCACAAGGTTTCTTCTGCATCCTATATCGGAATTTACAGCTTTGGACAATATTCATCAGCTTAATTGATCAAAATCAATTGGTTTCAAAGACCCAAATATTAAACACGTCCAGTGTATTGCTTTAATACCTCAAATTTCTCGGCAAAATGAAAATTGCAAAAGTAATCCCACTTTTTTAAGGAGACAACCAATCGATAGTTTCCAACTTTAGGCCAATCTCTTTATTATCAGTCTTTTCAAAGATGCTTGAAAAAAAATATCAGCAATCAATTAATTTACTATCTTGAGGAAAACAAGTTGCTGTACAATTACCAATTTGGATTTCGTAAGAAAAGAGGCACGTCTCTTGCTATTGTTGAACTTATCAGTAAAATAAACCAAGCTATAGACAGTGGCGAAGTTTCGGTAGGAATTTTTCTTAATCTATTTAAAGCATTTGACATTGTGGATCATAAAATACTTCTCGAAAAGCTTTTTTACTATTGCATTAATGGAATGCAGCTGGTTTAAGAGTTATCTCTCAAACAGAAAACAATTTTTATATCTGAATGACTGTTGTTTAGACCTTCTTCCAATAAGTTGCGGTATCCCACAAGGTTCTATTTTTGATCCACTTCTAATTCTACTCTATGTAAATGATGCTCAATTTATAATGAAATACATTCATTTAGTTATGTAAGCCGGTGACATGAACTTGTTGCATATAAATAAGAACGTTAAAGCATTGATCTCAGAACTTAGCGCAGAACTCAGCTTATTGGATGGTTGGCTTCTTGAAAACCGCTTGAGCGTTAACTAAGAGAAAACTAAATTCCTAATTTTCGCAGCTAAAAAAAACTTAACAAGCTTCAAATATTCCAAATACTATATGTTTTTAAAGGGTGATTTCCTAAAAAGAGCAGCATGCACAAACTTTTTGGAGTAAAAATCGATTAACATTTGAATTTGGACTTGCATATTGAGGATATATCTCGAAAGATTGCTAAATTTAAAATCCTTACGTGCAGTAAGGGCTATTCAATTTGCAGACAATAGAATTCCAAGCAAACCTTTATTCTTTAAGCTCCAAATTCTGACAGTTCATGAAATAACTCGAATTTATGTGTGTGCGTGTAAACAACTTATTACCTGAAGGAATATTTGATGATTACATCAAACCAATAAGTCATAAATATAACACTCGCTCCAAAGCTAACAAAAAAAAAAACTCTTTAACTGCAATAACTTAGGTAATCTGGTCTCCTATACTAGTTAGCTTTTAAGTTTTTTCAGGGGGACAAGCTCCCTTATTTATTATTATTATTATTATTATTATTGTTATTATTATTATTATTTACAGTCTTTCCACACAGCATTTCAAGCTGGAGATGTTTCTTTTCCGTAACGAGCCACCTCCCTGGTCTTGGATGCGAAGATTCCTGACTGTTCTCTTAATAACCCTGCATAACCAGTACTCTTCTAAAAATACGTGCCGATCCCAGTATGCATGTTCTCTGTAAAACACCTAGCTCTTCCTCCATGTCTATAACGTTAGACATTGTTATTGTTATTATTACTATTATTATTATTATTATCATAATTATTGTTGTTATTATTATTATTAGTATTGTTATGTTATATTTCTAAATGTAATCATGTAACCCACTTGAGGGAAAAAATATAAATTGTCTTGTCTTGTCTTATCCGCAAGACAAACACAAATTACGGTAAATTTGATATCAAGTATTCAGCTGCAAAAGTATGGAATAATATCCCTCTTGTAATACGAAACAGTTTATCACTTTCAACTTTTAAGAAAGAGTTCAAAAAGTATATCGTGATATCATAAAAACTTTCTACATATCGTGTTCACCATGTTATTCTGTGCACGCTCGATTCATTTTCCTGCGAAGCATGCTCTTTTCTGTCTTTGGCATAATCTATTATTATTCTGTATTTATTTGTCTAAGTTCTTTAGCACTTTGTCTCTCGTTTTTTACTTGTCTTTTGATACTAAAAACTAAGGTAAGGTGTAAGAACTCGTTAGCCCCTATGGGCTGTTTCCTACGCCTTCTACATTTGTGAAACTTGTTAATAGAAAATACGTTTCTAATCTAAAGTGGTAAATAATAAACTGTTAACTGTTAACTTGATCTGTTTAAACTTACAGTTGATTCTATTTATCAACACAATGAATTACTTACTTGGACAGCAAACTTTGCTGTCCAAGCTGCTTCCTTGACACTGCACTCCACCATTATGTGACGGAGGCAGATTGCATTCACGGATCCTATGACGATATCTTGGAGTGACGTCACCGTCCTTTCGAGATCCGGGACATTTGTTCCATGTTTTCCAAGCTGACCAACCTAGTGCAGACAGTACACCAGAACTCCTTTAAAGAGCAACTAAACAAACCATAGGAACAATTTTTAATTACCTTTTACCTTCAAACCAAGGTAAAAATGTTGCCACACAAAAAAAGTTCATCCATTACACTATCTCAACTCATTGAAGTTTCTCTAGAAACATAACGTTTTCTCACCGCATTTCTCAAATTGATCTGAAATACCAATGCAGCGCTTTCCACCATTTTGGGGAGTAGGATTATTACAACTTCTCGATCTCACTTTCGTTTTGAACTCTTGGTTAGAACCAGAACGGCAGTTGGACCAATCACTCCATTTTCCCCAACCGCCATTTACTGCATGGGGAAAATAATATTATGTATTAAATGTTTTATAATAAGCTCAAATTTGAACCAAAGCCATCTGTGGACACCTGACGACTTATTTTCCGTTATTGTAAATCATATCTTTAACTGATGACAAAAAAAGTACAACTCGTGTACAAGATCGAACACCTGGTTTCTTACCAATAAGCGGCAAAGAATGAGCAATCTGAAAGCAAAAAGAAAACATCTTGATTAACCAAACAAAACATTTTATTGCTATCTTCTCAGACAACTGACAAACTAGCATAAATGCATCTTGTAAACTAACAAGGGACGTGCTTGGCTTCACGGTAAAATTTTGAAAACAAATAACATACCTGTCATATCTTAAGTTAAGTGTTTAGACTAGGGCTGGTCTTTACTTTTGACTGCTTTTACACAAAAGGTTATGGAGTTAAAAACTTTTATTCTAAATAAGAAATATTTGCTTGCAAATAGAATTTGTATGTTTTCTGTCGATCATTTGTTGTGACATGTATATCATGTAACATCTGATTATTCGTGTGTCAGCATTGAACTATTGTGATGAGCTAAAAAGGGGGGGTCAGTTAATTTGGACCCTATTGCAGGCCAATACAAGTGACTGCTTAGCGTGAGTCACTTGGCTTATGTAACTTGTTGGAAACAGAAGTGTTTTTTGACGCACCTAATCCCCTTCTCTCCTCCTCACACTCTTTGTTTTTGAAAATGTCAATTAGTTTAGTTTTGTTGCCCCCATCTTTACTGGGTTATGATTATTCAACAATAATGTAATTATAAAGTGATAAATGAATTATATGAATTACATTAAATACGGCCTTGGGCGTGACCCATAGCCATTTAAGTCCATACATTAGTGTTGTCTCAATTCATTGGGGTAGGGCCCAGTAAACTAGCTTCGGAAAAAGCAGCATTATTTTTGCCTTACAATATAGACTGCAAGACAGAAAACACAACAGTTACTATTGCATATATTAGTAATGCCAATAACAGCTTTAAAAGTCGTAAGAATACCACGATTAAAATGTTCAGGAATCAAACTGGCTCAATTGGATTCGATCGGCCAACGAAACCTTATTCAGTTATATGCGAAAAAAATTTGCAGCGTAGTAGAAAGAGTCAGTTTTTATTTGTGCTCCCCTAGAGGATTCTCACACTCATGCGCAGTGTGTTTATCCAAATATTTTGGCTGGGCCACACGTCTTACAAATATTGTTTTCGAGATACAAAATTGTTTTTGCCTTTTACGGTAATTCATAGTGATTTGCAGTGTTTATTTTCCATTGTTTGTCTGGGCGACAGGATTCGGTGATATTCATAAGAATTGTGGCCGGCCAAAAAAGCGGGATGTATACCGGCTGCGAAGTGCCTCATAACATTCGAAGCTTAAAATAAAACCTGAGAAGCAATATTGGTAAACTGACGCATAGGCATGACATATGAATTATTCTTGAAACTCTCATACTAAGAATGAAACCGTCAGACAATCGAATAAATATATCGTTTATACATGTGTGGCATTTATCTTTCACAATATCAACAAAACATTGGAACGCTTTAAAAATTGCTATCTATAACCTTGTTTTCACAATAAACCCATCCATGCTGTGGTTTAAATGAGTTGGGATACTGATGTCTAGTTGCGCTGTTCTTCACGCAGGTTGACGATGCAGTGTGGTAGTTAACAGACCTACAGCGTTGTTCCACTGCGCATCTGGCGAGACAGAAGTCTTCCAGCAGATTTGGAATCTCATCGATCGCTTTATCCTCCAACACATAGCCTCCAAGTGCATCAAACAGAGGTTAATACTTACAGATGATGATTAAAGTACAAAACAACTTGAGTCAATTTTAACAAAAACCTTATAAGACGAAAGCATACTTCTTGTAAAAACAAAATCTGTAGGAAACAAAAGAATACAGAAAAAACAGTCTTTACCAGAAATCGCAAGTATTTGTTGCATTCCGTGTGTTTCTTTTCTAAGTGCAGTTTCAATTGTTTGATAAGTTAAATTTTTGCTTACTGAATACTAAAATTATAAGTCGACGTTGAGGCGTCTCCATAACACCATTTTCAAAACTAAGTGATTTTAAATCAATGTCATGTTATAGAGTTTTGCCTTTCAACATCGGTTCAAAAGAACTTTCAATTGTGTATAAGATATTCCTATAACAATATTTTAATAAAAACAACTGATGGTGAAAGAGATCAAATAGTTAAAGCTTGTTGAGAAACAGAATCACGACTCACCAAAAGTATACAAGTACTCTGTTATCGGCGGACATTTTCCTCGAGATGCATAACTCGAAACGATCCACATGGCAGTCAGACAGCAAACAAAGAGTTTTGTAATCATCTTTGTCCTAAATTTTTGAGAACAAGTGTGTGTACAGTTTGCAATCTTGAACCTTGAAACATTTAAAGAAAAGTTCTATTGCACTTTTTACTAAAAATGAGACCAATAGAACAAAATAAGATTAGAATAAAAATTTGATTTGGTTTGTAGTCTTAAACCTTTTATTTCAGATACGAACGAAGTACGCAATCCGTTTGATTTCAACGTTCATTTCATTATCTGCGCAGTGGGCAAGCGGTTTGCGTGTTCGACTCGTTCATAATCCCTAACTCTCTGAAACCTGCCAAGCGTTATTAAAAAAATTCCATTTTATTTTAAGATTTTTTCGGCCACTTTTTTGTGGTGATCTGCCTGGACAATTGCAGGCTTCTAAATGATCATGTAAGAGCAGTAGTACGTGAAAGTTATTAGAGAACTTGGCGATTTTGGGCTCTGTCTTAAAAAAACTCTTCCCCACGTTCGTGTACAAGAACAAGCCTGTAGAATATATAGTCGAAGTCTGACTACAATATTTCTTAAAGCTAACTAGGAGAAAAAATCTAAATAAAGTGATAATGGTGATGTCGGTTTGGCATAAATAAAGACAACAACCAAGTTAAGGAAAGGCAGGACCGAGCTGATTGAATACTTAAAATAATATTAGAGAGAACTTTGAGCTCCTCTGCAAGTGACGCACTATCTGCCCTGAAGTGGTGCAACTTAAAATAGCACAGAATTAACTTAACATCGCTGCATTTACATCTAAAAATTCGTTAATGGTCTCATAGATCACTCTTTAGATATTGTTAGACGTAGTAATACTCATAGTTTCAACAACCAAAGTAAAAACACACTAAGGCTACCTAAGGTTAAGCATCTCTAGGGAAGACAACGCACAAACGTCAAAACTTTCAATGAACGGAGTTGTTGTGTGTTACTGCAGTTTTATTAGCTTGGAGGATCGGCATAAAACACAATTTAACATGACTATGACATCTAGTGGTTAAGAATGTTGAAAATACGTGGTTTCCCGGATTGGTAACCCTGCCTGCACAGGGAGCCCAGTACAACAATTCTCCCCTCTAAGAGACATCGTTACATGAAACAAAAGAATGTCAACAAGTATAATTGCGGTTGTGTCCATGTGTAAGTGTTGTAACTTGGTATACCTCTAGGAGAACGTCGACTAAATCTTCAATTAACTTCTAGTTGTGCCAGTAGAGAAACCTTGCTTGTGACTTGGTTACCTTGCGATGGCTTCCCAGTCAAAAGGGAAGATCTGGAGCCAAGAGCGATCATATATGGTGACACTCTTGGTCCGTCTACAACCTACACCTGTGCTTCATGACATTCGTCGTTGAGGCTAACAGTCGCGCTAATCATTCCCTTAGGAGTTATCAGCCTATTATCGTATGTGCAGAGTGTGGCGTTACTTGCTTTTCGTTCTAGGTGCCTGAGTGTTTTCTTATAGATTTTGCCGAGGATAACTTATACTAATGAGCCTATATCAAGCTCCATGTCAAAAGGTGGACTTTCTATTCTACCGTGACTGTAATTGGTGGGTTGGTGCTGCCACATTTGAAAATATGTAAGCAGGGTGTTTCCTTTACCACCTCACCATCTGAAAAATGTGTATCAAAGGAATGAGTGGTTTGTAATGCGGGAGGGTCGGGTCGGGCTTTCCTTTAGAGTGGCTTGACATCCAAGCAGTGGGTATATGGCCGTGTTTGTGTCAACAGAGACAAGTTGCGTCGTAGAGGTGGCATGCAGTCTTAACGCATGTGATCGACCTTGCCGCAGCTCGTGCATTTTTTTGTTTATCGATCATGAAAATTTTTGCTTAATAACTTTTCCTCGACCCCATTACAGATAATTTACAGATATAGTTCAATATGCACAAAGTAAATACAGCTTAATCATATAGATGCAGATAAAAAACATTTATAAAATAATTTCGATAACACGCGCGCTCTGATTGGTCAAATAGGCGTGCTTCATTAGCCTGTGCAAACACGGTTCTGACGTCACAAAACTTTCAAACAAAATTTATGCACAAAAACAAAATTTCAGACATGACAAATTTCTGAATGTTGAAACTCTTCTCAGTTTTGTTGTAGCAAACGAGCTGCACCTAAACCGCCGTTTACAATGCAAATTTTGATACTAAACTTTTACATAAATAAATCAAAACGAAAAAACATCTTTTACTTAATTTAGTTATCAGCTCCAGAGCCTAGATAGCTTTCGAAAATTTTATCTAGTGTATAAGCAAAGTAACGAGTCA
>JAOBRD020774405.1:0-13797 GCA_027575215.2 Hydrozoanthus sils
TTTGGCCTCGGTCCTTACGCAAGACCTCTGGCACAGTTTTTCTCAATACGGACCTCCCGGACGGCAAATAACATATAAAAAAATTATATCTTATCAGTTTCGGCGAATTTTTTTTTCTTCTTTGATAGTCATGAACCTTTTCTGATATTCTTACAAAATGAGTTATATTTTGTATGTGTTGTACAAGAATATTATATATAAAACAATGATAAGTAGCTTCTACAGATTACTATACCTGAACAATGTCTTTTGAAAGTTACCTGATCCTTTCTAGATAAATTGGAAACAATGAAACTGTTAAGTATACATATTTTTATTTTAAAATAAATGGTATTCTTAAAGTCCCTATAAAGCTTTTTTTTTTTTTTTTTAGATTAAGATATTTTTCATCTATGAAATCAGAAAACAAATTACCAAAGAAAATTTCCACGTCTAAGTATGCTTTTTAATAAAAAAAAGATATGTAATGTTGAATAGTTATTGTAAGGCTGGATTAAAGATTCCAGAGTCCATGATCCTATATGTACATATATACTGTAGATTGCAAACAAGACAATTAAAAGAGTTTGAAGGCATTAGAACCCGATCAGTCTAAATGTTTGTATCACACAGTGGAAAATTAATTGTCGGAGACAATTTCCAGGGCAAAACTAAGAAAAGATAAATTCTAAAACTTTGTGTGTCGTAGGAAATTGTTACTGTAAATTTGAAACAGAATTGAGATCAATGGTTACTTCACACATTTTTCACTAACCATGGACTTGAGTCCAGTATGCTAATTAATACTTACTCCTCGTTTTGCACTCTTTGATGAATGGGGAAGGCCATTGATAACTTTTTTTCCATCAACTGAATCATCATCTGAAAATAAACAAACCAGTTGAAATAATATAAAACTGATATTGCAATAATGCAAATTACAAGATTAATAACAACAATAAATATTTAGCAATTATTTGCCGAAGGCTAAGTGAATGCCTGGTGAATAATTCAGGAGACAAGGTCTAAGGGTCATTTATCACCCAGATATTCACTGAACCAGAGGTGAATAATATTTTTTTTTTTTTCGGCTTACGAGCGGGCAAGATGAAACGAATCCTGCAATCTGATTGGTTTCCTGAGCGAACGGAATTTTTCAATCTTGCCCGTGGTCAAATACCAAAAGTGACTTCATGACAAGCAAAGACAACTAAACTCGAAAGGTTAAGATTTTCTTTTAGTTTTGCAAGTCTTAGCTTAAAAAACGTTAACATTTAGAAACAGTTTTTGAATTTTTTTTTGACATAATATCCGACGCAAAAAAGTTTTCATAGAGACAGTGAATTTTATTATCCTGCTGAATAAAGACAGTCTGAACATAGGCCTTTAAAAAGAAAAAAACAACACAAAAACCCAGGGGAAAAAATAAACACGTTATTTGCCGTCCCGGTGGTCCGTATTGAGAAAAGCTGTGCCCTTGGTCTAGGTACGGAACTCGGCCTTTGGCCTCGGTCCTTACACAAGACCTCTAGCACAGTTTTTCTCAATACGGACCTCCCGGACAGCAAATAACATGTATGCTTTAGTAAAAATACTCTGGTGATTATAGGCCCTATGCATAAATGGCAATGGTTTAAAGAACCAATGACACAAAGCGTTTTGTTACATCAGTGGGTAGACCTTTCTAAATGAGGAAGAGCGGTGAAAATTTTTGTCAAAATTTGTTATGGTTCTTGAGATATCATCATGATTGTTTTCAACTGATGTCACTTGTTGGACAGGCAAATTTTCAGTTTTTTTAAACCTGTTGCCAATACACTGACTCTGGATGAAAATTATTAAGTATTCTGAAGAAAACCTCGAGATACATTGACAGCCCAAATCTAGTTAGATTCATTCAAAAATTACGCATTGGCAGCAGATTTCAAAAAATTGAAAGTTGACTTTTACAACAACTGACGTCATCAGTTGAAAACATTAAATGTTAATATCTCGGCAACCATGAAAAGTTTTGAAAAAAAATTTTCGCTGCTATTCCTCATTTAGCAAAGTGTATCTGCTGAAATAACAAAATATTTCATGTCATACACACTTTAAATATTCTTTTGTTTAGCACATGTGCAACTATCCTATTGCTGGCAGCCAGCAGTTATATTTTGAACCCATACCCTCACAGCCATATACCTTTCTTCTCTATACACGTCAACACAATCATTCAATAAAGCAATTTTGTAATAAGAAAATGAAGATTTATCAAGGGAAATGGATTTCTCTTATAATGAAAAATGAATTACAGTGAATTGGAATGGAAAGAGAAATATTTTCCTTTTATGGACTAGAGCTATTTATTTCATTGATTTGTAGAGCTCTTTGTGATTATGGTAATTAGGACATGTATATAATGGTTCAAGTGTCAAGGTTAGTTATTGTGGTTCTGGCTTCACAGTCAGTTTAATTTTGCTGTGTGTACCATGATTGTATTCTATAGCCAGTGGAAATATATTTTGACAGCTGGAGCAGAACCTCCACTGCAAATGTTGCAGTGTGCTTTATTGTATATATGTGACTGAGGGAATATTAGGAAGAAATTTACTGAAGACAAAAACAAAATTATTCTAAATGGCTTACAGGAAAAATAATAACTAATTGGGAGAACTTACTACAGTTACTACTACTTATTATAACAATAATAATAATAATAATAATAATAATAATAATAATAATAATAATAATAGTTTTTAGAGCATATACAAGTTCAATGCTCTTAGTACAAAAATGAAGTTTAAAAAAAATGTTTGGCACTCATTGACTTTTATTATTTAGTAAAACGTCAACAATGTAATGACATGTTTATTTACAGCAATGCATGATCACATGTAGTTTTAATTAATAACATACCAAGACCTGCAGCTCATAGGTCCAATGGTCAAATGAGGGCTTGGAGTCACCGGGATATCTGGTTTTATTGAAGGATCAGCAGAATGCAGATCATTACTGATCCTTCAATAAACCTCAGTGATAAATTATGTGTACTTTATTAATAAACTAAAATTAACTTGAAGCTGACAACTGGCTGTCCTTATCTTGCTGAAAATTTATAACTAAACTGTAATGAATAATTGCATGCACATGAACAATTGAATTTTTGGGTTTTCAGGTTTTTTGCCAACTTATAACCAAAAACCCCAGGTTTCGAATCCAAAAGGTTGAGAGGTCAGCTGTAAAGGGTAAATTTGTTTGACCCCAGCCATGTAAATCAATCTTTTCCAGTTAACAAGCTCCCCCATGACCCTCATTTGACAAATGAACCTGTAATCTGCAGGTCTTGTTACATTATTTCTGCACCATACTAAAAGCAACTCCTTTTGCTCTGCCATTACGTTCTCCCTGTCAACAAAAAACAAAATAAAAGTTAAAGTTTTTAAAATATTAATGGCGTCTAAACACTGAGCTTTACTTATATATATTTAAAAACTTGACTTAAACTTGATTTGGTTTGAATATCAGCTTACATTGCTGGACAATCAACAACCAAATGTGTAGTTTCCTAATTTTTTGTTATTTTTTTAACTTTAATTGTGAATAGTATTGTGAACAACTTACAGTAGGCAGAATGTACGACCTGCAATTATTAACAGGTCATTCACCAATGATTTCCATCAGGGGTCCAAACAATTTTGTCAAGAAATGAGTAATAATCTAATAGCTTCCTGGTCTACTGCATTATCCAGGAATTCATTCAACTCACACAAAGGAAAGAGAAAAAACTCTCACCTCTGTGGGATTTGAACCAATGAAACAGACCAGAGTCACTCTAACCAACTGACTCACAGGGTAAGCTGGGAGTTTTGTCATTACATATACAGAATAAAAGGGTTAAAATTTTTAAAAGCTTAAAACCAAAAGTTTTCAGCTAATGTTATCATCAGGTTTTTATGATGACATTTCAGTTAAAAATATTAACTTTGGTTTTTTAAATTTTTAAACTTTGAAACATTTTAAAGTAATTGTAAATTATAAAATAATACCTCGAGTTTCTGTAAATAAGCAGCAGCCTCATGTTTTTCTTTTGGCGCAGCTACTCTCCCATTGATCTAATATACCAACAATAAAAATAATTAGTAATAATAATTAATATATGATTACTTTAAGAGCTGATGATATTAAAAAGAAAAACTAAAGCCTGCAGATGAGCATTGTTCAATGACATCTGTCATCATAATCAAATGAGGCCTGTCACAAGCAGAGAGTCAAAGTAAACAAAAACAAAGGCTTATTAATCCTTTCAGCCCAGGCCAGTTTATCAACATCTAACTTCTCCTTACATAACACATACAAAATAAGTCACTCGGTAATGAGAAAATAGAATCTGATCAAACAAGGTGAACAACTGAAGATGAAAAGCCAAATTCTCCTAAGCTGGAAATACAAAAAGTATGGGTCCTAGTTGGGAGAATTTACCAACACAACATTTGTCGTAATTGGGGCTGAAAGGGTCAATAATATTTAGTAACAACAACCATTTATAACAAGTGTTTTCCTTTACAAAATATGCAATTGCCTTTTGTAGCAGGCTTCAGCTCTTACTTGAAAATCTCTAGAATTTGCCAGAAAGAGCATCCTCCTTTAAACAATACATTGGTTACCATGACAACACATTAGTTTCCTTCTTCTTAAAGGGGTCCACAGTTGTACAACATTTTTGGCCAAATAGAACTTTTGTTAAATTCCCTATCAAGCTTAATTTTTTATATTTTAGATTAAAACTGTTGTCATCTAAGAACTCAAAATTTGAATAAGAAAAAAAATTTCCACATCTTAAGTATGCTTTTAAACCAAAAAAAGATTGGAATGTAAATTTTGACCAAGCAGACCAGAGACTGGTAACCTGTGACATAGCAGCAGCGAGTTGTGTGGATTTTGTTTAAAATTTTTATATATGCTATTAAAAAAGATGAGAAAATTTTTATTTCAAACAATTCCAAGGGAATAGTTCATTAATTAAAGTCATAACAATGTCACTATTTTAGCCAGAATCCAACATTTTGAGATAAAAAAGATTGCCTCTGCCTCATGCTATGTCATAAATTATGCCTCCTGCTATGTCAGCATTGCACGTTTCAAGGCTAAAAAATGTAACAGAAACAGTGAGAAACTGTTTTATTTTCAATAACTACTACCATTAAAGGGTTCTACTTTTCATCTACAAATTAAAAAAACAAGCTTGATAGGCACTAAGTTTATGTCCATATATATAATTTTATCAGCAGCTCAAATTTGATAATTTAAGGCCGGGTCTTAATAGGGCAAAAACATAAACACAATACATGTCAAAATTGCTCAACGAGAGAAATTTGAACCATAGAAATGATCAAAATTTTATATTGCTTGGTGATTGTTATAAACAAGCAGAATTATCAAGTTTGAGTTGCTGATATGAAATAACAAAGTTTTATTTCAGACCAAGAATATTGTACAGCCGATACTATCACTCTCTTTAAAATCATTTTTAGAGCATTGCGTACCTGGTATATAACCTTGCCAGTGTCGACAATAAACACATCATTGGGGTTGATACTTTCTCTGTAGTATCCGACTTCTGTGATTTCACAGACATTCTACAAACAATATATGTAACACAATATAGATGTTATATTGAAAACTGTTTAAATTCTGAAACTGTTAAACTTGGTGTAAAGTTATATACTCTTAACAAAACTGACTTGTAATCAATCAAAAACTACTCCAAAACCATGTTTCTCATGTAGACTGTTAACTTGGGATAACCTTTATATCAAATTTTCTCTATCAACTGTTGCACTTAAATCATTTACTCATTCATTTATTTGTATATTCATTCATTTGTTGGTTCATTCATCCATCCATTTAGTCATTCTCTTATTCATTAATTTGTCAGGAAAATCAGGAATTAGTGCAGGCAAGTTTTGAATTATTCGAGGTAAAATGACTAAAAAATAAGGCAAATCCAAGGGAAACGAGCTTTCCTTCAAATTAGCAGGGACTCTGAATTAGCCAAGTTCGAATTATTGGGGTCCAACTGTATTTGCAATAGCATTACTTATTATACAAGTTGTATACATACACGTGATATTTTCTTGACCCTCAAGAGGCGAGGCTTGTACACTTCTGGTGTGACGCGATTGAAACCAGAATCAGCTCTGTGATAAAGAGTAATCAATTGACCTTAGTAATAGAAGAACTTTGAAGAAAGACTCAAAAATCCAGGCCAATTAGCCTGCTAACTTAAAGACCAAAGATCATGAGTGGCCGAAGCAAAAAATTAATAAACAAATAAATTAAGCCCCTTAAATTTGCACAGACTCATAATGACTTTTAATGCCTTGCAGGTCCCCTGGTATTTCAGATGCCTTATTCAAGGTTTAGCAACTCAGGGCTAACACATAACTGAAGGGTCTAGTGCAAAAAAGATGCAAGTGACCTTTGATGGAGTTGTCATTTCTCCCTACATTATCCCATTTACTTATTCAAAATGATTGGGAGAATATAGCATTTCATACAAAGTCACTTATAAATGTTTTTGCACTAGACCCTTCTACTTCCCAACTTATTGGTCTAGTGGCTAGTAACATCTTAGATATTACTAGCCAAGAAAAAATTATAATAATAATAATAATAATAATAATAATAATAATAATAATAACAATAATAATAATAACTTTAATAGAGTTCTCCCAGACCGGGTTTTTCAGAAACTATTTACATCAGTAAAACCAATAGATCTATAATGAACTACTTCATAATAAAATGTTTTTTTAAAAAAAATGGTTATAAAATTGCCATACAAGCATACACTTTGTCAATGGTTATAATTGCCATACAAGCATGGTTTTGGTTTGTTTCCCTCATTATGCATTATTTAATGACTTGCCCTTAAGTGCCTAAGGGAGACCCTTTAAAACATGACGTCTGTAGTTGCGTTTACTAATTATTACTAGCTGAATGGCAAGTATCCAGTCACACGATTCGTCAACAATGAAATTCCAAAATTTAGTACTTGAGAAAAACAGAAACTATAACTTTTAGTCAATTTTATTTTGTTTACTAGCCAAAGTGGCTAATGTGGAAATTGAAAACCTAGTAGCCAAAACTGGATTTCTACTAGTCTGTAGCTAGTCCAGTACTGTTAGTGTCAAGCCTGACCTGACTATGTTAATTACTTTGAATATAATAAAAAGGCAAATTCTCCTAAAAGTTTAATAGGCTGCAAGTGTGGGTCCCAGCCTTACCCTCCTTTTAGTAGCTCAAAAGTGTCGAAGTAGGACTTGAAGCGACTGCTTTCATGTCCCATCACTTCACGATGTTGAACTGGCTTGTCTCCATGCTGAAAAAGAGATCAGAGAATTACCATAAATGCTCTAAAAAGTTCCCCCCCCAACTAGAGCTTCAAATTTGAAATAAGTCCACCCTCTCTAATAAGCCTTCCCCTGTCCCATCGTAAAGACAAAGCTAAAAAAAGGTGTCCTGTTTTAGAAAATACACTTTGTCAATGGTTATATATTTTTAATTAGTTTTGGAAAAGTGCTGATTAAAATGCCAGAGGCACAAAAAGTTACTAGTTGCTATTAAACATGTTTGGTAACTGGACTTCATGTTTCGGTCTTTGGCTAACGACAATTTTTTAGCCCCCTCCTCTGTAATATTAAGTCCCCCGTCTGGAAGGTCCATAAATAAATAAATATAGGTCTCTGTCTCTCAATATGATTTGCTATTTGCTGTTACATTTGTTTGTATGGGTGTTATATTCAAAACCTACGCTCAAATCCCTTGCGATTGCCATTTTCGGAAAAGATTGGCAGAAAATCGGCCTCTGTTTTTACCAAAAATTCAAAGCTTTCTTCTAGAGATTGACGTAAGAATCGGGTTATATATATATTTTATGTGACTGAGTTCTGAGCATCTGAAGTGAAAGTAGACATCGAAAATAAGGATTATAAATGTTGCTTGCGACGTGCAACACCTTGTTTTGAAACCCCTGGGTTCATGCATGAAGAAACTCCAAATTTCTAGCACTTTAACGTTTAACTACAATTGAAGGGTCTAGTGCAAAAACAATGTAAGCGACTTTTGATGAAGTCGTCATTTCTCCCTACATTATCCCTATTATCTCTGCAGAATCATTGGGAGAACAATTTGACATTTCGTACTAAGTCACTTGCAACGTTTTTGCACTAGACCCTTCAATTTGTCTTACTTCAAAACTAAAAATTGTTCTGGTAAAGCACGATCTTACTGTACATCTTAATTTGTATTACTGTTGATTCCTTTTCAAATAAAAAAAACCAGTTCCTCAATGCTAGCTGAGTTTTTAAACACGTGTTGTTTACAGACTTCAAATAAATTTTATTTTGTAGAACAAATCATGAGTTATTAGTAATCCATCCTTACAATGGCCAAACCAAATAATAAGCAAGTTCATTGTTTTCTTTACTGAAACAGCCGACCCTTGTTGAATGAAAATAATTAACAATGGCTGAGATCAATGACTCAATGTCCCTAGGCCTGTCAATAGAACAGGTAGTAAAGGAAGGCTGCATGAAGGTTCACCCCTGACTTGGCTGAAGATTGAAACCCAGGGCCTTGCACTAGCTTGCCAGTCATAGTTCTTATTGACTGAGAGAAGTTGCAAACACATTAACAAGCTAGTGTAGAGAAAATGAAAAACACTTACAAAGTGATCAAGTTCGACAGTCTTGTAGGCAGCTGTGCCATATTCATCCTGGGTAGAGTATTTGCCAATCCAGAAGTGGAGATCGTAGTCAAGCTCCTGTGAAAACACAACAGGGATAAACCGGCTTTTAGTCCCAGATGTATTGGTAAGTTTTCCAAATTATAGCCCAGCCAATATTTTTTTTGAACAGGTAAAATCTGGCTACCACTTCAAAGCGGTCCACCTATGCTAGTAGTCATTTTACCAACAACAGAAGGATGTTAAGTGGAGTGGATTAAGAGGGAAAAAGGTCACCAAAATATTCAAGCTCGATCAGGCTGCGCATCAAACTGTGTATCTTATAATCACCACTGTACCAACACTAGGCCTCTTCTTTTAATTAACTTGACAAAAAAATGTAGGTTAAAAGAATTTCAGCCTCTCAACTCAAATCCAAGATAGGGTTTAATAAAATACAAAGTATGTTTTACCTCGCTATCTGGATCCTTCTTATAAGTATGAAGGATGATGTAGGAATCTCCACTATAGAATTTCCCATAATCCTCCTCTGGCCAATGTGTCACCTGAGTGTAAAAATTAATTAATTCATAATTTAATTTTGTATAGTGCAGCAAATCATAAGTAGATGCTCTTGCACGCTTTACGGAATTCATAAAAATTACAAAATAAAATTTATACTATGAAACAAATAATAAAATATAAACATAATAATAATTATATATATTTCTTATGAAAATGACAGAATTAAGATTCTAAAAACATAGCAGACAAATTATAGGCAGAATTTGGCTCTCGATTTTTTCTTTAATAGCCCTCCATTTGAAATTTCACATGGGTAATTACAGATTATCCATGCAACTAGTTCATCACATGAGCAAAAACCAAGATGTCATGTTTACAAAACAAATTGTCATGCACGCAGAGTCTTGAAAAACTATAAAAAGGAAAACAATTTTCTGCTAGATTATTAAAAGGTAATCAAATTAGTCCTTGTCAAATTTCAAATGTAATCACTTGTCTTTTGGCCTAATTATTCAAGAATTGCCTTTCTTACGGTCAGGCAATTAATTTGAATTAGGCCCAAAGAAAAGTGATTATTTTTTTAAATTCGACTCAGCCTCATTCAATTACCTATAATTTATTAGCTATGGCTAAAACCATAACAAGCAACTTTTGATCAATACCTAAATTCTCCCAGGCCATAAATACTTACAGTAGCATCTACACTTGATTACTAACTGTTTCACCAATTACAGAATCTTCAATCTTATTTATAAGATTGAAAAGGGAGGATTCATGCTGATTAAAAGTTTAAGCCCCAGCTTGTTTATCAACATCTAACTTCTCCTTACATAACTCAACCCTTTCAGCCCTGGCCAGATTAACAGTTAAACTCTCCTTACATAATTCAACCCTTTCAGCCCTAGCCAATTTATCAACATCTAACTTCTCCTTACATAACTCAACCCTTTCAGCCCCAGCCAGTTATCAACATTGCAGGATTGATATCATGTCAAAAAAAAAGAAATTTTTCAAAATGTTAACACGTTACGAGACTTATAAAACTAAAAAAATGAAACTTTAAAGTTTAGTCGCTGTTGGTATTTGACCACGGGCAAGACCGTAAAATTCCGCCCGCTCATGAAACCAATCTGATTGCTGGATTTGTTCCATCTTGCCCACTCTCGCACCAAAAAAAAAAAATTATTTCATAAATTTAAAAAAAAATAAAAGTTTCAAAGAATTTAAAATTGTTTAAAGGTTAATAGTGAAAAAATTCTAAAACATTATAAAAATCCTTGCTCATTTTTTCCTACATAGTAACATTTTCAATAGGCCTTGATTAAAGCTGTGAAAAGGTTTTGATTTCTTTAGTATTCTGTGCATGTGGTATGCAGTAAAAAAATGAATATTTATACATATATGTATATATTGGTTCAGATAATACCGTTTGAATCTACTCAACCAAAAACTGCTTGTAAATTAGGAAAACATACAAATATATGTAATACCATTTTACTCAACCAAAAACTGCTTGTAAGTTAGGAACACACACAAATATATGTAACTTTAAACTAAACCGACCACAAATTGTTTAATTATATTGATGCATGTATTCTGCAATAAAAACAGACATAATTGTGATAACTGAATTCACAACCTAAAAAATATTCACCTGTGGTGAATCGTTTATAAACCAGATTGTTTTCTCAGTTTTTTTTTAAATTTAATTACCCGAGTAACTAGGACCGTCAGGACCAGTTTTAAATTATTTCTTATCGGGTTTTTTTTCATTCTGTTAGCCAAACCTACTAATTAAATAAGACCTGATAATTATGAGGCATGATAATTTGTCAACTAAATTATGTTTTAGCCTCTGGTAATGAAGCAACTTAATTTGGTCTCTATGTACTAAAACAGGTTAAAAAATGATAGGAATATGTTGAATTTCTACAAAAATTTGGATGTATTTAATTTGAAACTTTAATTTAGTGACAAATTTAAAACCCTTGAGACTAAATGTTATGCATTCTGACACACAAAGGCATTTGACCTGGAGAATATGACTTAACAGAAAACCTGTCACTACGTTTATGTCGAAGCGATGTCGCTCGAAGAACGATTTAGTAATAAAAGATATTAAACGCTTTTAGAGACAGCTGTTTTTTCATTCCGCTCTGATACTTTACGGTACGTTTAACCTAAATATTAGAAAAAATATGTCTCTTGAGGGAAATATCAACCTGCAGCTATCGACAAAACAGAATCGAAGCAATATGTAAAGATACAAATTGCGAGGGGCAAATCTTAAGAGCTGATACATTACTATCATAACGTGACCATATTTAGTAGGTGGTATTTTCGTATTTTAAAGTAAACAATCAGCGATAATAAATGCAAATCTCTTTGCCGAAACGAAAAATCGAGCAAATTTATTGCAAACTCCTTGCCGACTTTATCAAAATAAGTTCTAAAATTAGTTTCAAACCAAAATAACCCAAAGTTTCTCAACTGAAGGCTCTAACCGCACCCCTTCAATTGTCTATTACTCTAGCACAAAAATAAAATAAAGTTATTTGATCCAAGTTAGTTAATTTAAACTGTAAACTGAAGATTTAATTTGCTTCGGCAACCGCAAACTCTGAGCGGGCGCAAAACACGATCACTTAACACAATAGAAATGCTTAGACAAGGAGTAGTGCTAGGAGTTCGTGTTTATGTTGTATGAACAAGCGGATTATATTGAGTGAATTAAACCGTAATAATACATTTACACAGGGCAGTGTCTTACCTGAAACTTCACAATTCTCCAGACTTGAGTACCAACTTTTTGTCCAGAGCCATGCCATGCCTCCTCGTGTTCGGCCGACTCCCGTTTTATCTGTTCACAACAAAACAAGAAGAGTGTGCTCAGGATGGCAAAATATGTGACTTGATCCTGTCTAAATTCACACGGTGACATGCAAATTAGTTCTTTAAATCGTTTGACATCGACAACATTGCCTGCAGTAACTTACGTTCTTCTCTAGATCGGATCCAAACAACGCCAAATTACTATCTTTCCAGTCATACTTTTTTGCTTTCACTAATCCCTTCGACATTGTGAACCAAGAACAGTTAACAACAACAACAACAAATGATTATCAGCCCGAAGAAGCTACACCCAATAATTCTAGTCTTGATGATATTTATATCACCAACTCAGGCGCATATTTAAGTGATTTAGCCCCAGCGCCATTGGTTGAAAAATTGACCCACCTTGCACCTCGTGGGCGGAGACTGACTTCAAAAGCAATTCTAACAACCTCGATTTTTCTGCATTCATCAAGCTGCACGTAACTTAATCATATCGTGTTAATTCCATCATCAGATATTATACCCTGCGGTCTCACAGCTGTTGAATATTTCCGATGTATCGAGCCGAGGACAGTACAGTTGAATACATTTCACGTCCAACATGGCAACAAATACATTCCATCCATCGTTTTCTTTTAACAAAATAACAATGTGCAGAAAGAAGTCTATTTCCCTTCTTCTTGTTCAACAAAGGTGCTGGAATTATAACTGCGAGAGGGTGAAGTTAAGCGAAAAGCAGCAAGTTTGAACACAGATGATAAGATCTCTTGCATTTTGAAGCGCTAATAGGTGTCCGTGTTATTTTTGAGTCTGCGGTCTCTCAGGCAACCTGGCCAGCAGCTAATAACAAAAACATCGGAGAATTAGAAGTGGGGCCCGCGCGGGGTGGGGTAGGTAATATACACGCTATTTTCTTTTCGAACAACGAGGCTCAGATTGGCCAAGATTTAAGAACAATTGAAGAACAAGCTGAGGCTCGGGCTCGATAACTTTTTTTTTTACTTTAATGTGCTTCGATTTTTAACTTTAATGACTGAAAGTAACTGAAATGTTTTTGTATATTTTTTGCCCTGAAGTAGTTCCGTTACATGTTCGTTTTCCAATATCCCTGATTTGTGTATTGCAACAATCGTTTCAGTTTGGCTTGATTTTTATTTGATTTAAACCACAGATAGAGATAAGAAACCTTTGAGGTTCAAAGTCGCACAAATTTAAAACAAGTTTACTGGTTCTTATCAAAGAAAAAAATGTGTGAAGGATACAAAACAGCGCTTTATAAATTCGGCATTTACCAAAGAGAAAGTTGTCAGATTTTGCACTATAGTTAAATGTCCAAATACACTGACTTTCAGCCTCAAGGCTCCTTTTAAATAATGAATGCCGCACCTCGACTTCAGTTATAGTGAAATACTTAAACTTTCAAGCAAAGTACAAAAATCGAGAGCTCTCAAGTTTGTGGTTTTCCAAAGAGTGAGATAATTTGCTGACTGAGTGCAAAAGGTGCGAGCTTCATCTACGTGGGTCCGATCCGGGAGCATGCTCCACTGGCAAAGTTTTACCTTTTGAATTTTTCAAATCCAAACGACTTAGTTTATTTAAACCAGGCATATCTACTCCTTTTATGGAGGATATCAGAAAGTAAAGGAAAAGTTTTTACGATCACCGTAAACGCTAACCCCCGGGGAGCTTATTTATTTTAAGAACTTTCAGACGTGAGGGGGGGGGGGGGGGTATTTTCTTTTAGAAATTTC
>JAOBRD020774514.1:0-13796 GCA_027575215.2 Hydrozoanthus sils
CTGTCTAACACTGTACTGAGGTCGCACGACAAAGTTAAACACTAACTAATCATACACTGATGACAGATAGAATGGATTTTACAAAGCGAACTTGTTTTACATTTGATTGCCGTGTGTGAAGAATTATGCCTTAACTAAGTGCTTTCGTTGCTGTTCTCTAAATCATTTTAGTTCTAGTCCCGGCCAACAGAATCTCATTTCAATTTTAAAATTCATGGTAGCAAGAGATTCTAAATATACGAAACTGGAAGCGAACGGCTCTTCTTCAAATTGAAGCTTTCCAATTCTGTCGCCTCAGAAGAGCTCAATTTAACTTCGACAATTTGTTTGGGTGTACCTATGTTCAGTAGTCAATAGGTTTTGGTTTGAAGAGATTTTCAATAAATCAAGTCAACAATTTTCCACCAGCACGAAATCGTTTGAATACGTGCTGCAAACGACTGATCCCGATATCAGAACCACCTTTGTCAAATATTTTCTGCTACATGTCAAACTTATCAAAACTGCCACATTTTATTTCCTAAATCAATTAATTTATAGATAAACACTGATAAACCGTGCTTTTCTGTGCTGTAAAACCAGTGTTAACTTTCTTTCATTATGCCGCCGTAACCACGACACTTAACACAAAGTATGAAATGAAATTTTCCCCGGTCGCACTCAAAACTCTAAACTCCGGTGTTAACACTGATGTTAAACTGTCGAGTAAATGTGTAAATTGATGCTTCAAAGACAAATATATTTTTTTACACCATATTTCGTTGTTGCCTTCGTTTTTTTGGAACTGTTTTGTCAGTTAGAAGTTTCAATTCGTCTGCAGAAACGACTGAAAACCAACAGGATTTGTCAACGAGAGGCCGTCTTTACGGCAACAGCAGCGGATGTTAGATTTGTTGCGTGCTTTCGTGGCACCTAACGTTCCTCGATCATCCACAAACCAGTGCAGTTGTTTCAGAAGAGGAAATATCCGACAGTTTAACAAGACCCGTAAGCGGGCCAGTAGTTGTGCAAAAACAAAGCTGAAATCTCTTCGATCCTAATTCACTGCACATTACGGCCGAGCGAGTGGCCATTTCCCCCCGCAAACAACTTCTACGACTGCACCGTAAATATTCACCACCATTATAGTTACAGTTGCGAATAGCTTAATTTTGAAGTCTCGTTGTGGACAATGAACATTTCATCGTATTTTTGGAGCTTTTTAAAACTTTTCACCTTCATATTTAGCCGCCCGCCATCTTCAGCTTTTATTGACAAGTTTTGTACATGCGCGATGCAAATTCACTCATGCATAAATCATTGTATGTTTCAAAGTCCGGGATTGTATGTTTTTTTATCAAAAGACCGATTAGTTGTTGTCATGTTGGAAAAAAAGTTTCAGCAAAATGTTTGATTCATATATCCAGTTGTTTCTTTATATGCTTTGCGCCTTGTCGGCTATCTATCACCAACGCGCGTTCATGGAATAACTGTTAATTATACTAGAAATAATCAGAGATGAATGAAGTGCGTTCAAAATGTTCACTTCAACGCTCGGAGAATACAACGAGGCAATACTTCCAATCTTCCCAAACACTTCCATGCTCGAAGATAACTGTTAGGCAATACTTCCAATCTGCCCAAATATTCCCACAATCGATAAAAACCACCAGGCAATACTTCCAATCTGCCCAATCAACTCCATGAACAAAAAAAAAATAACTTGAGGCAACACTGGACATGCGAGCACATGATATCATAGTTAGTTATAAATTGAAAAAGGCGCCGATTTAGAATAAAAATGTGATGAACGACGACGACGACCAAATCTTGCTTGCTTACGTCGAACGCAAAAATTAATGTTAAAAAACTTACATAATAGATTGAATGCATTCATGAATTCCGCTTGTATACATTGTGAGCATGAATCCACCATAACAATATTAATCCCTGCCCTTCCAAAATTGATTGGTTGTTTTTGAAATGTCAAATACAAGCCGGTTTTTTGAGAAAAAGGCGTGATTAGCTGTTGATACACGCAAATACGAGATTTTCAGATGAAGCTGTTACAAAGGGCTAGTACTCATCGAGTCAGTGGCACCAGGTATGTGCGTAAATAATCTGACTTAATGGGCCGTTAGTTTAAGTGTCATAGCGTTAATGGTGTAGTTATTTCTGGTTTCCTTTTCTCTTAGCTTTTTTATAATATGGAAACCTACACTCAAAAGCAAACATATTCAAACGTAGTTAGGTTAAAAGAGGATGAAACCCTAAGGGAGATTTAATTCAAACAACTCAAAAGCTGCTTTTCTTGTTTTAAACGCTTCGAATCTGCCAGTGATTGGTCGTCGCGGTCTATCAACTTACTTTTCTTATGTAGTAAAATATATAAACCTAATGAATTTGAGCAGGGCCCAGAACAGAATTCAAGATACTTTATTACAGGCCCACTAATGATAAAAATACTACTGCAACAAAGAGTTTGTCGAGACACAAAACTTGTTGTGATATTAAAACATTAAGTATTTCCTTCTAAGAATAGCTACATATACGGCTTTTTGATTTCTGAACACGATTGTCGTGTGAAATAGTCGTGTACGCCAAACCTGAGACTGTTTGTACAAGACTCACTAGCTCGACCTCAACTAGATTTACACCAGAATATCATTTTTGTTCCTTGTTAATGGCCGGACTATGTCATTGATCAAATCATGGTCAATTTTTCTGTGCTTACTTAGCAAGAAACATTCACTAGTTTTTCCCTGAGCTTCGAGCTCGAATAATCAGGATAGTAAAAAAAATTAAGAAAGAAGAAAGAAAGAAAGAAAGAAAGAAAGAAAGAAGAAAGAAATCCATACACACACGGAAGTGAATTTGATTAAACTATTTTTTTCTGAACAAGCGCCGTTATGAAATGACGTAATTAACCACATTACAAGTAGCTATGTTTGATACTGAGGGATAATGGGTAACAAAACTTCTCAACTCAAGTCGCCATTAGTACGGAATCTAAGCGTTTCATACGTTTAGCAGTACTCCTTTGTTAATGTTGATGAATTGCAAAAGTAAGCAAAAAAACTATCTAACGGTCATGCAACGTGCGTAGCTTTGCATTATCATAACCTGCCTTGTTTTAGCCGCACATTTAGAGATTTAAAAATGACTATTGTTATTTCCCCTTTTTAGAGCACTTGTTGCAATTCTTCAAGCTGGACCTCTACTTTCCTTTATTACCTGGCAACTTGCTTGTGCAGAGGCCTCTTTACAAAAAGAAAATTACTCGATATTTTACCCTTGCTCTATTAAGTAAAAGAAGATTGTAAATGTCACGAAAACTACATTTTATGTAATTTGCATAAACTAGATTGGAAACTGGCAAAACGTGAAATTTTCTTTGAAACGTCATTTCGGTTCTAAATCGTGCCAAGAAAAGCAAAAATGTTTGTATGCTAATAGAAAAACTTTGGATGTTTTAAGGATGTCGTATTGATTACCTCTACATTTGCAAATTGGGCAACCACAACATTCCCGTATTTGCAGTGTATCAAACAAATGTATGGAGGGCATTGTCCAACTGTAAGGAGACAATATCAGGTAAAAAACAACAACAGTGTTCAGGAGTTTACTAATAAATCGAAAGCAACTAAAATTCGGTAACTACAACCCAAGACTAGTCCTTTGATCACTTTCAAATGTTTCATTTCAATCATCTTTGATGTCTTTCTTACTTCTCGTAAAAACAGCCAGATGCTGCTGACTACAGAATTGTTGAAGATCTTCTTTACTTGCATGCTGAAACGCCTTTGCTTATTTTGATTTGGAAGTTATTAAAGGGAAGATAAAGAAGATTGGAAGACAGATATTTGTACATGCTACATCATTTGCTATGTTTGTTGTTGATTAATGGCATTATATTAGGTCACAAAGTTTGCATTTTCGAACTTCAAAAGCTGTGCAATCGTTGAAACGTTACTTCGGGTGATAAAATAGGCCAAAGGCACAACAAAGGTGCTTTAATGCTCAGTCAAAGTAA
This sequence comes from Hydrozoanthus sils, assembly GCA_027575215.2. NCBI lineage: Eukaryota > Metazoa > Cnidaria > Anthozoa > Zoantharia > Hydrozoanthidae > Hydrozoanthus > Hydrozoanthus sils. Next base: position 4,013 of record JAOBRD020774514.1, read on the forward strand.
ACAAAGAGATCATCAAAAAGTTCGGATTCTATTACCCGGGAAACTTCTCTCACTATTATGTTCAAAATATAAGCGCTTGCACTTGATATCTCTTCCTCAAACTCCGCCGGTATAAAGAGGAGATGCATTTATATAGCCCCTTTAAAGGCGCCTTACAACGATAACTTTGCTAGTTTACGCTACCGCATTTTTGACAATCAGCAGATCAAACAAGGAAAAAACGAAGAGCAAGCAAATTTTCACACGTTAGGGTTGAAATTTTTTCAAATCTATCGCCCTTTGTACAGTCATTATGGGTCACCAAATAATCACCCTCGACCTGACCATTCGGAGATTGGACCAGGAATCGAACCAGGGACCTTAGGTCTTACATTTGCAATAGGGTTGACCCAAACAATCAGACTCATATTTAACCAAGTTCAGGATTCGTTTACTTACTTGGGGTCCGGTAGCTGGTACCACACGCATTTGGACAACATTTCTGGATGCCTGGACACTGGGAATCAGACCATTTTTTCAAGATATTGTGAGACACTTGAACAATTCCACTAAATATGTTAGTATTTGTCGGTCAGGGCTGCGTTTATAAGCCGGCTATTGAAGTCTAAAAGCTTTGGTACCATTGCACCATGACAAGCCAAAACAAGCGCTTCGATTTATATTTTATACAGGAAGAAGCGATCACGCTATACCTGTTTTTGTCAATGCTGATACTTTACCTATGAATTTTTTATACTTCGAATCTGTTTGCTGTTTGATGTATGATGTTCAAAACAAGAACGCCCCAAATAATATTCTCAACCTTTTTACATATACGAGCAAAATTCATACTTATACAAAACTCGATCAAGTTTATATAAAAAGTCTAAATTAGAAATACAAGAAAAAGCTTTTTCCAGAATCAGAGCAAAGATGTGGAATGAGCTGCCAGCTTCATTAAGATGACATAAACTTAAATAGCAATTCAAAAAGAGGCTTCGCACCGCTCTAACGGAGATTCTGTAGTCTTGCAAGGACTTAATTTTGAGCCGATCTCAATGATTTTTACCCAGCTTTAGCATTGCTATATATAGAGAGCACTGTTACAAATTATCGCATTTACAACATCACGCACAAGCTTGAGTTTTGTATTTTTATTGCGATTCATACAAAGCGGTTAAAAAACTGTTAACCTTCAGCTGTTAAAAATGATTTCAGACACGCCGGAGATCTTGGGAACGCCAAAGCTGACGGGGAAAGGGGAAGAAGGGGAAAGTGTCAGTCAAAATCTCTGATCCCATAATCTCTTTAACTGGTGTCAATTCCGTTGTGGGACGATCATTTGTGGTAAGTTCTAACAAATAAACACTCATGATTATCAAATGTGACTTCAAATAGCCTGTTCAAGGCTCTCGGTCAGTGGAGTTGGTCGAAAGAACTTAAGCGGGACAACCAGACGCCGCTCGTCCCGTTCCCGCTTTTTCGAACGCACCAACTGACCGAGAGCTAGTCTGGAACAGGCTGGAGTTCAGATTAATTGTTAGACAGTTACATTACTAATTAAGGTTTGAGGTTAATTCAAACTCAATGTTCATTATAGGACCAGACACGAAAAAACATGATCTATAAAAGCATTTGAAGCATTTCTAATTATTGTTCGTTTCTGCGTCTTCTTCACAAATTTTTGTCGCCCTATTTTCAAAGTTTTTCGAAAATTCTTTTGTTTTAGTTCTTTTAAACCAACTAAAAGAGGACAATCTAGACTGCTAAAATGTACGCAGGTTAATTGCGCGCGTGCCAACATTAAACAATCGGCAAGAAAGTTACGGACGGTGCAAGTTTTGATAGGATGCTTCTAAACAAGCTAAAAGATTTTTTTAAAAAAAAATTGCATGTCACACTTACAACTAAGTTTTGAACACTATTTGAAATAGAAAAGGCATTCTCTCAACATAAAATAAGCAATCAGTGATCATAATACACGTAGATACTCGCACAGGAAGCTTCGTAACATTGTAACTAACAAACAGGTAAGTAGCGTCCCTTTGTAGCAACGTGGATAAAGTAGTATGGTAATATTTTGTTTTGTCATTGTTTTGACATCATGAGTTTTTTTTTTCTTGTTCAAAAAAGGTTCACGCGAACAAGGATGATCTCGGGCGTGGAACAGGAAAAGCCATGAAGGAGAGCAGGATCACCGGGAATGCTGGACCTCGACTGTCCTGTGGAGTAATCGTACACGCCAAACCTTAGACTGTTTGTACAAGACTTACTAGGCCATCTCAGCCAAATTTTCGTCAGAATGTCATTTTTTTCAAAAAAACAATAGTTGAAACCAATATGCAGAGTCATGGCTTGATTTGTATTTGAAAAGATTAAAGTTTAGTTGTAGAATTTGCATATATGCTTGGTGGTTTTGACGTTTATAAAATCCATACAAAGGAAGGGAAAATAATAATTTTTTTCATTAAACACGTGGATTTCAAATGTATGCGTATGCGATTTTAAATGTATGCGTACGAGGACTCAAATACTTACAATAATCGGTAAAATTTTACCAGAAACAATCTCTTTCAACATAAGCGTGGCCAGCCCTCTTTTATGCAACGCAAACTGATTTGCAAACCAAGTTCATAAAACCATTTCAACCAGTTCGATTAAAGTAGAAATTACGCTTCTCTCGGCCGAATGCAAAAAATAAGGGCCCTGGCCACGAGAGTTAAATGATCGGTCGAGGAGTGACGGAGTTCTTTTCATTACATGAAGGCATCCATGCCTTAAAAAGTTACGAAAGTCTGACAAAATTAAATGTGTTTTGGCAGTATTTGAATAAGATGAAAACTCGAGCTGAGATGTCGACGGAAGAGCTTGAAGAAGGTGCTCAATAAAATAGGCTCTAAATGACTCAAATCAAGAGCCCAGGCTCATTTATGGAGTAAGATAGTGTTTTTCAAGTTGTTGCCAAAACCAGACATCATTTTTATATTTGTGATGCTCATTACAGAATATTTTGGTCCAAAATATGGTCCATAGGAGTACAAGCTGTTACATCAAACTTCAATGATCAGTTCTCAGATGTTTCTGTAACCGACTTTGAGTCCTTGACATTCTATTGCCTTAATGTAAGGTTCCAAAAGTTTGGCTATTGTCATCAAATCATTACCAACTGTCAATCTCATTTTTCTGTACATGTATTTTATCAGCAAGAGCCGTTCAGTTGTTTCTCCACGCACTTTGAGCTAAATTAAGCCAGTCGTGACTTTATGGTAGTGTTTTGAAAGCCATTATGCACACAACCAAGTGAGTTTGATTAACCTATATTATTCTGAACAAGCGCCATTATGAAATTACGTGTTCAAGGAGCTACGTTAAAATTAAGGAATGAAGTGTAAAAAGTTTCATAATGGCGTCTGAAATTGTGAACTGGCATTTGCAGCAGCAGCCAGTTAAGCTCATATAGTCCATTGGTACAGAATCTATATGTTTCATACGTTTCCTCAATACTTCCTCAATCATGTTGATGCCCTTGCAAAAGTAAGCAAAAAAAACTTCTGTTTATTACAATTGGTTATACAACGTGCATTAAGCTTTGCTTTAACTAACCCTGTCTTGTTTTACCAGCTTTTTAAGTGTTTAAAAAGGCTATTAATAATTTCCTTCTTTTAGAGCACTTGTTGCTATTCTTCGAGCGGGAGCTCTACTTTCTTTTGTAGACTAAAACAAGTAAAAAAAATATAGGTTAGTAGATGGAAAAATAACCATAAGTACCCATGGTACTAGACAAAACAGGACAAAACAGTAAATTGAAATTCAATATAATGCAAGCTATTACGTTACGTTATAATCTTATGACTTTAAATAGAAATAAAATTCTCCAAATACACAGTTATTAAGAAAACAAGTTTTTTTGCTCTACAAGATGCTCATGTATGTTTTCTTGCCAATCTTTTAATATTCTTAAGTTTTACTAAAATGTTGGTAATTGTACTAATATTCATGTCGGTAAGTGTAGAAACAACTGAGCGAAGTTAAAATTTCAAAACCCTATACCTGAGATACGGAAAAAAGGAAATCAAGCAAAGCAATATCCCGCCTAAAACATAACTTTTGCGCTGTTTTTGTAACCTCGCTTAATAGGCTTCTCGCTACCTCTTTTCTAATGTATAATCTGGTCTTACAGATTTGTTTACAAGCACAGAAAGCCTCATTGTTCCATTTTATACTAAGGCAATTTTATATGTTGTATAGGAATATTTGTTCTTTTTTAGTTTGGTTTTGCTTACCTGGACTGAGGCACCGTTTGCCGCACCCGTAAGGACAGCATAATTTGGGTGAAACACACTCAGAGTTGGACAGACAATTAGCCTCCGAAAACTGGCACGTAGTGATTATTCCGCTTGTTTCAGGGCAACTTCCTTGTGCAGGGTCTCGTAAAGGTTGGTCGAATCCTTAAAATACAATTACACAATCTTTAGCCTTTAATTCTCTGAAAAGCAAAAGATAACAAACCTCGTCGAGCTTGTCAGTTTCAAAAACCACGTAAATCCACATTCAAAAATAAGCGAAATTGAATGGTATTAACTTTATGTACGTGGTTTATACTAGCTGTAATTGGATGATAGGGAACGCTTTCTATTTCTTACATATTCAACATATTGAGTTTTAAAACAAAGAAGCCATTTACCGCCCCCTTCTTAACTACCTACCTACCTTACTATCTACATATGATGACTGCTATGTACACATTCACAGATGAAAGCCGTCTCACAAACTATCTATTTTTGTGTTCGTGAGCTCTCAAATGACTCACAAGTCCAGAAGCGCTTTTGCAAGATCTAAAGCAGATGTAGCAAACTGATTCTGACTTTCTGGAGGGATTGAATTTATTGGATTGTTGAATCTGATCTCTATGGACTATCTACATAAACTAACCTACTTACCTGCCTACTTACCTATCTACCTACAAACTTAACTACTCGCTAACCTACCTACTGACCTACCTAATTAACTACCTACTTACCTAGCTACCTATACCTACCTAACTATCTACCTACCTACCTACTACTTACTTACCTACATTCTTACCTGTCTATCTACCTATACCCAACTCTCTACCCACCTACCTAGCTACCTATACTTACCTATCTACCTACTTACCTAGCTACCTAAACCTACCTATCTATCTACCTACCTACCTATCTATACTTACCTAGCTACCTATATCTACCTATCTACCTACTTACCTAGCTACCTATACCTACCTATACCTACCTATTTACCTACTTACCTATCTACCGATACCTATCTATCTACCTACCTAACTATCTACCTACCTAGCTACCTTTACCTACCTATCTATCTACCTACCTATCTACTACTTACTTACCTAACTACCTTCTTACCTGCCTATCTACCTATACCCAACTCTCTACCCACCTACCTAGCTACCTATATCTACCTATCTACCTACTTACCTATCTACCTATACCTACCTATCTACCTACTTACCTAGCTACCTATACTTACCTATCTACCTACCTACCTATCTACCTACTTACCTAGCTACCTATACCTACCTAACTATCTACTTACCTACCTACCTATACTTACCTACCTAGCTATACCTACCTATCTACCTACTTACCTATCTACCTATACCTACCTATCTACCTACTTACTTAGCTATCTTTACCTACCTATTTATCTACCTACCTAAATATCTACCTAGCTACCTACCTATCTACCTACCTATACCTACCTAGCTACCTATACCTACCTATCTACCTACTTACCTAGCTACCTATACCTACCTATCTATCTACCTACCTAACTATCTACCTACCTACCTATACCTACTTATCTACCTACTTACCTATCTACTTATCTACTTATACCCACCTATCTACCTACTTACCTAATTACCTATCTACCTATTCCTACCTATCTACCTACCTACTTACCTAGCTACCTATACCTACCTATCTACCTAGCTACCTACCTACCTACATATACCTACCAACTACCTACTTACCTAGCTACCTATACCTACCTATCTATCTACCTACCTAACAATCTACCTACCTACCTACCTACATATACCTACCTATACCTACCTGTCTACCTACCTACTTACCTATACCTATCTACCTACCTACCTAGCTTCCTATACCTACCTATCTACCTACCTACCTAGCTACCTTACCTACCTTACTATCTGCCTACCAACCTATTTACCTACCTACCTTCTAACCTGCATGCCTTCACTCACCTTTTTACTTATCTAACTTTCTTTCTTTCTTTCTGTCTACCTACTTATTTTTCTTTTTATCAGTTTGCCAATATCGTGATTGGGGAAGATGGCGGACGCGAAGGAAAATAGCTCTGCAACAATGTAGAGATGGTAAAAGACCTCTTGCAAATCCAAAAATATTACATCTGCTATTACAGTTGTTATAGTATATTAGGATTATAGTAAATTTTTTTTTTGTGACTGCTTTTTTCTCTTTATTTTAAAATACTGAAATATTTTTTTTTTTGTAATCTTGTCTGGCTTCATTTCCCCCTAAATCTTCTAATGCTAGAAAACCTAACTCTTGAGCTATAGATACAGAAACACCCACTTAACCTTTTAGGTTGTTAATTTATGCACCTCCTATTTAGTCTAAATGAAATTTAGTTATTGTACATCACTATGGTAACTTGCAAATAGTTATAGGGGGAAATAAATAGTCTTGAACTTTGAACCTGTCTATCTGCCTGTCTTTCTTTCAGTCTGTCTGGTTTTTTTTATTGTGATCTAGCTAATTTATCTTTTCACCTACCCAAATACCTACTACACAAGCATAAATATATATTTCATTTGTATTTTATCGTTTACCTCTACATTTGCAAATTGGGCAACCCCTAACCATCACATTTCCATTGGGGCACTTTATCGTACAAACTGGAGGACATTGTCGATCTGTAGGGAGACAATAACAGGTAAAGAAGCATTACTGGATTTTACTGCCAAGTTAGTGACAAGTACTGACGATAAGCTTAGCTTAGTCCTTCAATCATTTTCAAGTGTTCTGTTTGAATAATCTTATACAGCCTTTCGTACTTCTCGATTTAACAGTCAGAATTGTGAAACACCTTTTTCAATTGTGCTGAAGTGCTTTTTATTTGAATAAGGGGTTTTTAAAAGGGTAAAACGAAATTACAGATAAAGATACACCTTCTAAAGCTACACCATTTTGTCGAATAATGGCGTTAAATGACATCACTAAGTTTGCGTTTGTCATACTTGAAAAGCTATGCAATCATGGTAAATGTCAATTTCCGTGCTAAAATAAGCCAAAGGTACACAGATTGTTTTAATTTATGCTTCTAGAAATCTTATAAATATTTCATTAACTCGTTTATTGTTTACCTTTACATTTGCAAATTGGGCAACTGCTAGCCATCACATGCCCATATCTGCAATGTAGATAACAAGTTGGAGGGCATGGTGGATCTGTAGGTAGACAATATCAGGTAAAGAACTAACATTGTCAATTTCTGACAAATCGAATGCATGTAGATATTCCTAATTAAATTCTTAAACTCGTCCTTTGACCATTTTTAAGTGTTCTGTTTGAATTACTTATAACAGTTTTTCTTACTTCTCGATATAACAGCCAAATTGCTACTGACTTCAGAATCGTCAAATATATCCTTTATTTGCTTCCGAAACCTACATTCTTGAAGGGTCTAGAAATTACAGATAAAAAACTAGGTTGTACGAAAATACAGTATACATGTTCCCTTAGCCACCGAAAACGTCTATCATCGCTAAGTGTTAAATTATTAACATTTTAGAATCTATTTTCCACAATTGCCACAGCTACGCCTTCAAGTGCAGCGGGCAAATTCAACAAAGGGTCATACTACCTCGCGAAATCTGCATTCAGGATATAGACATTACAGATAAGAGAAACTAGGATGTACAAAACTCCGAGTCTATTTAAAGCACTACTGAAACGAAATTTTCAAACTAGTTATAAAAGATCTAAAACTAAAGTTTGACCCAGATAACTTCTGTTTAGATAGTTGTAATTACCAGTTTTAAGATAAATTTACGGGGACGAAATGCTTATTTTTGTGCCAAAGCTGCGAAAACCTTTTAAGCTCACTAGATATGTATGATGTCATTTGATTTGAAAGGCGGGAGATCAATCGCACTTTCCCGGTCAAGTTCATATGATGATGGCAAATTTGCATGGCTGGTGGCCCATTGTTTGAGCAAGAAACTCACTAGTTCACTGTAAACTCAAATCTTGCATTCTGATTGGCTACTCTACTAGTGGTCTATCAGCCGACAGACGGCGAGTAGAGAAAACCCGCGATTTTTCAAAATGGCGTTTTTTTCTGCGATCTGTTTTCAAGAAGTGACAGAAGAACTTCTTGAAGAATTTGTTGAGAGCTCAGTGCCAGCTAAGACAAAAAAGCAACAAAATAAAAATATCAGCCATTAGAAAACGAGTACGAGTGAAATAAGACAGTGAATAGGTTAGAGGGTCATATTGCCGCATTCGTGTTAATTGGCTTCTAATTATAATGACTAGTTGTTTTTAACCTTTGACTTCTTAGACTGTTCATCACTGAAATTTCCTTATAAATACCAAGAACCAAATTTGTGATAGTATCACGTTCCGTAGTTGGCAATTTTTAAAACACTTAGAAATGTCACACTGACATAATTGAAAATTTGTTTTCGGGAGTTTAAAGAGATTTTGTAAAGCACCAATTTAAGCTTACGCTTCTGACATTTCAGAAGCTAGAAACAACTTAAAGGTGTCGCACAAATAGCAAATTAAAACGAGATGTTTTCGTTACTTGAAGCACGAGTTGCAGCCATCAGAAACGGACAGGAAAGGACACGTTCCGTCACAAAACTAAGACGTGAAGGTGAGATTCAATTTGAAGCTGCGGGGTTAAAATAGAGCAAGATGCTAAGACAAGATATACGAACAAGTTTTGCGCGTCGATCTCGCAATGCCCACCGTCACCCTTCCTATGGGGTGTCGTTTTCTTAACAAGGTTCTTTTCCTTGAATCTAAAGTAAGTTTACGAAAGTCTGTTGACCTAAACAGGATCTACAAAAACTAGTTAGCGACAACTAGATCTTTTATACTTACCTCGTGGCAATGAACTGCCTTGAGCAAGGCTCTGCAATGTTGAACTTGAAGTATGAGTGAGAAAGAAAACATTTTTGGGGAAGTTGTACTTACAACCTCTTTGTCCAAAAAAAAAACATAAGAAAATTGATTTTATTTAGTACCTAATACAATAATAAGAATTATAATTTAATTTGGCAACTAATCATAAGAACAACAAGTTTATTTTGAAGTTAATATACCACAATCATGGAACAAAAAGGTTATTTTTATCTTTAAAGTAACTCTTTTTTCCCCTCAGATATTAAAGCTTTTTAAATATGCAAAGTACCGAATTTGTGACTAATAGGAAGAATTTATAATTTGATATATCACGTTATAACAACTTTGAATTACAAGACCAATGACACTGATTTTGCAAAAAATGATTGACGATAACACGAACATAAACACATGTTCTAGAGACAACTGTTTTTCTTTGGATTTTGCCCCATTGAGTTCCCCTTATCACGTTGCATACTTCAAAACCCTTAACTGCTCAACAACCAAAATGATAATTTTAACTAAATAAACTTTTACAATTAAGAAATAAAACATGTTCTCCGTTCCTTCATAGCCTGGTAAAAACCAAGGCGAACGTTTGGGAGAATTAGAGCAGATCAGTGAAA
>JAOBRD020774623.1:2676-13796 GCA_027575215.2 Hydrozoanthus sils
TAACATGTTCTGTAAGTTTGTAATCAGTTGTACCTGGCTATTGAAGCTAACATATTCTGTAAGTTTGTAATCAGTTGTACCTGGCTACTGAAGCTAACATATTCTGTAGGTTTGTAATCAGTTGTACCTGGTTATTGAAGCTAACATGTTCTGTAAGTTTGTAATCAGTTGTACCTGGCTATTGAAGCTAACATATTCTGTAAGTTTGTAATCAGTTGAGCCTGGCTATTGAAGCTAACATGTTCTGTAAGTTTGTAATCAGTTGTACCTGGCTATTGAAGCTAACATGTTCTGTAAGTTTGTAATCAGTTGTACCTGGCTATTGAAGCTAACATGTTCTGTATGTTGTCCATCTTGTTGCTCACACTGAGCACCCTTTCGATTATCGACTTTTGGCTCGGAATCTGTTGATATTGACGTGACTTTGTGGCAGGCTTGATTTTCTTTTTTACATGGGGTGTGTGGGAAGGATCGCCCTGTGCAGCCACTGCACTCCGCACACCACCCCCCGAGATCATCATCATACCCGACTTGGACAGACCTGCTGTAGCAACATTGGCACCCTTCCTACCAATATTTGACGCTTGGTGAGGAATGGGCAAGCGCGGTAGGGCAAAACTTGATTCCTGGGAAAGAAAGATACTGGTTCTAAATTGTAGTCCACTTGTCACTTAATGACTTAATTCAATAAAAAATTTGAGGAACTCGTACCATTTCTTGAGACATATCATCCAGTTTTGCAGGCATTGCACTCCTATTGGTGAAATAAAAAATCAAAGTATACCACTGTAGCACAGATATTTCCCTCTTTATAGGACAAGTTAGATGAGCTGATTCCAGGTTATCATTTTCACTTACGTTTTTGGAATACTTTCGATACTCACAATGGATTTCTTGACTTTCTGTGACCAATTTTTTTTCATGATCAAACTATACGTTTATAAAACCCAATTTCAGCAATTTTTTTAGCAGGTATTTAGTATATTATGACCATTTAGGGATTTGAAAATATCTTACCGCTAAGAGCTCATTTGGAAAACTGACTTTTTACGCCCTAAGCTATTCTATTTAAAGTATTCCAGGCAACAAAAGGCATTTTTATGCGTTTTTATCTTTACTTAAATTACTCACTGGAACTAATGTAGAATTTTGAACATTAAGACGATGTTCTTGTAGCAATCAACTGTGTTTTGTTAACAGTTATGTTCGGAAACGCTTTTTCTGTTTATATGCCACCAAAGCCCGACCCTACTCTACCCCTCTGCCAACCTCCCCAGCTATAAGCCGTTAAGTACCAGCTCCCAGCCCCTGACCTCCCTTACAAAATCGCATAAGCGCTTGACTTACAACTGGACTTTTACTGTGTAATACTCACCGATCCTGCAAGCCAGTCGTCGTCATCTAAGTCAAAACAAAAAGGATAAATAAGATTTCTGGCAATATTTGCAGAGCCATAGCAGGCGGAGGGGCCGCGGGACCTGGCTCCCAAAAACATTTAACAAAAGTATAACAGAATGTAAAAGAAAGGATATGGTTGGGGTTCCCCAAACTTTCTCACGTTTTTGTAACTTCCCACCCCACACACCTAATATTTGAACCAGTGCACGCGATATGGCCCTGAGTTGTGACAGTTACTCTGCTTCAAATCGTAGAACGCGAGAAACGTATCCCTAATTGTCCCAGTTACATATACTTGAAATATGTTTTGTTTCCTAGGCTAACATTTAAAAATAATTAATAAGTTCCAAGACAATTCTTTAAAACGTTCGCACGGTTGCTATTTGAAAATATTATAATTTGTCGGATTGTAAATCTTCTCGATCTAGTCCGAATAATGTTGTAAGAAGCTAAATGTTAAATGGAGTGAAAGGGTATTGAGTCAACATTCAATTTTGGAACCGTCAAAATGTGGAAGAAATTGCATGGAACTTTGGTTAACTTCTGCACCTTGTTTCCTGCCACTGGTACATCTTCTGGCAAAAGTGTCCCAAATTCTTCCTTTCTGAACTGCAAAAAGAAACAAGTTACAGCTTTAAGTTGAACGCGAGCAAACGTTGGTGTCTCTGGCGATTATTTTTTCCTATAATGCAGCAAATAGTTACTTCTTCAAGTAGTAGATACAAAGTCTCTATAAGTTCCATTGAAAATTCATACTTTTGAAAGCCCACACAAGTCTTTGGCGATGTTAAGAAACATCAGCAAGAAAATATTTTTGAAAAGAAACGTTTTGACAGTATGGCTTTACTAACAAGAAAACTTACGCTTGTTACGGAAAATAACAAATTCAACACAACCATTTGCTGTTTTACTCTATTCTAAGGTTTCTAAAATAAGCCGTAAAGTCTTGAGTATTGCGTAACATATTAAAAGTCTCTGTCTAGCGGGGACTACCACCATCTTGTCGTGGTGAGGTTTGTGTGTCCCAGTAACCTTAAGAACTATGTCGGCTGGAGCTGTGCTCCTGGTAGGGTCACCCATGCCGAACAGGTCGAAAGGTAGGGGGCAGACGAAGAGTGATCCCCTGGTCCTCCAAGTTGGGGGTTGGACGTGGGGCTAACAACTCCACCCCGTAAAAAAAATAAGCGTTATCACAGAAACCAGAAGCACAGTTAATCCACTAAATGAAGGGAATGTCATGGCCGCATCTCTCGGTAGAGATTCTATGGAGCATAGGGGTCAAAGCCATCCGGACGCCCCTGGGCCGACAAGGCCATTGGTCCATCCAAAGCACGCTATGAGAATCGGAAACTGGAATGTCGGAACATTATACAGGAGTGGTAATATAGGCCACTTTAGAAACGAGTGGCAGCGTGGGTCGAGTGCTGATTCGCAAAGGCTTCTGGGATCGTTACAGGGGATGTGAAAAGGCTATCTAGAGATAAAAAAAAAACCATGGAGGAAAGTCATTTATTAAATCGGGAAATGGGGCAAGGGAAATGAGCAAGAGAGATATGGGCATCATGGGCATCTGCGAAACTCACATGACAGGTTACTTGAAATCTGCTCAATTTATGAAAGATCAATGAAAAAAGCAAACCAGTCATAACTAAAATTATAACAAAGAATAATGTATACGTAAAAAAAACACGGATCACCCACCTCCCGCACATCATGCCAATATTGGAAGTATCTCTCGTAAGCACCAAGCTGAAAGCATAATCAGCACAGAGCATGTCAAGGAACAACAGCAAAAGTTTCAAAAGAATAAGAAAAGCAGAAACGAAATTGAACATCCAGAAAATTAAAAAGAAAACACGAAGATCAGGGTCCTTCAAAATGGTCAGTCAAACAATTTTGTCAATCGGTGCCATTTTTTTATGTTATATCAACTTTCCTTCTATTTTCAATCGATTTTTTCTCGTTTTCACTCATTTAAGTGGAAAATCTTGATATTGCCCATATAAGAGTTCTTTTTTGTCAGTCTTTACCTTGAACAACCATTAATACAAAATAAAACAATTGAAGAGAAAATGATCTTACTTGCTCGTTCAACTGACGTGTTACGAGAGATCCAGTAGTTTGAAGAACTGTGGAATAGAAAAATGATATCGAGATGTCACACTAGGCGCAAAACAGGATGTACTCAATTTTGCTTGAGAGTAAGTGTGAAAAAAGTGCCATCTGAAGCAAATGTGTAGAAAAGCTGCAGCATTATTATTGTTATTATTATTATCATTGTTATTATTATTATTATTATTATTATTATTATTATTATTATTATTATTATTATCATTATTATAAGGGTTCAATCACATACGTTCAAGAGCGTGGCGTGCAACCACAGTGACTTGTTCCTTCAGCTGATCCTCTGCTGATGGCACGACCTCCCCCAGGCTACGCTCGGCGCTTTTTAATTCCTGATACAAATGCGAACAGCCTCCCCCTCTCATGCCTTGAAGCACAGAAAAAAACTGTTTCATTTTCCACCACTTGCTTACGGGAGTTGACGTCGGTACTGGCTGCGTTACGTCACTTCCTGTTACTCCCGTAGCGACAGAAACGCGAATTTCCGGAAGAGTCCCTGGATCAGTGTACGTGTCAGCCTGCGGTTGGTGCTCAGAAACCGGAGCTTCTTTTTCACTCTCCGACTGCAGGCTTCTGAGGTTCTTCTCCGTTGAGGGTTCACCAGAAGTCGTTTGAGCTGCTGGCTGCTGCTGGGAAGTAGTCACCTTAGTGACAAATAAAACAAGAACATAAACAGAATGGAGAAACTTTTTCAGCATGTGGTAACAAACTAGCCGCTCTAAGAGCGTTCACGGGGCTAGATACCCCTAACTTTGCTCCAATAGCCTGAGTTCTAAACTAATCGGTTCAACAGTCGAGATAATTTGGAGGACAAAATAAGGTTCTTTTACATTTTAAGATTTTTTCTTCTTTCCTTTGCAACGATCGCGCATAAAATGGACCTCACGAGTCCATAGTCGAAAACATGTGCCCGAGCCGACGCAGGAAGGAGTTTGTTGGATCAAAATTTTATCTGTTCGACGACGTTGAAAAATCAGACCGTCTTCGACAGGGCTTACCACAGGTAGCCCGGCAAAAAACATGTACTATTCCCCGCAATAAACACTACTAGTATTGAACATAACATCAATTGTGTTGATGAAAATAAAACTGTTTTCAACTTGACTCCTGACACTATTATCATCATTTTTATTTTTATCATTATTGTTATAACTATTATGTTATTATTATTATTACTATTATAATTATAATTACTGTTATTACTACCATCTTTACTATCCTTCTAATCATTAATATTTCCTCAGTTTTATTAAAGAAAAACGATTTATCTATAAGTTCTTATCCAGTTTATATAAAAATAAACGTGTTACCTGCTGGCTTGTAGCAAATCCATCTCCGGTCTGTTTATCAACAGCTACATCAGCACTGTGACTGTGTGGCAGAGAGACGTAGATACAATATGAATAGAATAACTAGTTGCTTCTAATAAAAAAATAAGCTGCTGCAAGTTGAAATCATTTGTTTTATTCATGTTTTGTAGTGATTAACTTGAATTTGTGACAAAAAGAGGTTGAGTCCAATGTTATACGCTAATTCAGTTGTTATTGGAAGTATGAATACGCGTGCACTGCTCCGGTTCCAGATAGTGGCAGTAAAAGGCAGCTGTTTCGCCCTCATCTGAGCTCGTCAGCAGTGGATTGCCAGGCCACTGAAAACCGACACAAGGTTCTTTGTATCCAGAAGCCATAACTCCCATGGCTATACAGTGCTGATGAGCTCAAATGAGAGCGAAACAGCTGTCCACTGCTACCACTTCCTTGGCACCTGAACTGCGCACTCGTATTTAAGTCTATCTAGAGGAGCGATTTTACAAATGTTCATTTTCGAACAATTTTTCAGTCTTTGGCTTGCATATAGCTTGGTACAAAATGTATAAATAAGGTTTGTTTACTAAATATACAACTCAAACGAGAACGGAAATGGAGAACAAAGCAAGTATCAGGGATCCAACAAGCCTACACCCAGAGAGAAAACAATTTTACCTCGGTGGAACTCGAAACCACAACGCACGGGACAGAATGATCTATTTAGTCATACCCCACTGATCCAAAGCAAGCTGAGACCTCTTTTAAATAGGTTATGGAATTTACATCAGTTTAACATCAAATTGACTGTGTAGAGCTGCAAAGGTGAAATAAGCTTTTGGAACAAACTTTAACTGTCATTTTCAAGTACGATAGGTTTGGAAAACTCAAGAAATTTAATACTGAAAACAATTATTCCATTCACGCTTGTCGCGTATGAGAAGATTTGTAGTCACCTCAGGGCTACGCGCCTCTTTGGTTATTTAACGTCTCAACGCACATGCGCTCTTAGAATAATTTAAGTCAAAGAGCCTATGACATGAAACACCTTATCTCAGTGGATAGACCTCGCTAATTGAAGAATAGGGATGAAAACTTTTGTCGAAATCTTTTATGGTTCTTGAGATATTATAACATTTAATGTTTTCAAGTGAGGAAAACATCAAGATACATCACCAGGCCAAGTTTGAATCAAATTCAATGGATTGGAAGCAGATTTCAAAAAACTAAAAATTTACTTGTATATGCAGTGACGTCATCACTTGAAAACATAAATGTTAAAATCTCGAGAACCATAAAAGATTTCAATAATATTTTTACCCTTATGACTCATTTAGCAAGATCTATCCACTGAGATAATAAAACGTTTCATGTTATAGGCACTTTAAGTAACAGGGGTACTCACGCAGCCTCGCTCTCGTGTTCATGAAGTGGTTGCCATGGTTCCGATAACGAGCTGCTGCGTCGTTTTTCTCCAGGTTTTGTGGTGCGGAGCAAGTCATTCTGAAGAATGCTGCTTTTACGTCGACCGTGTGACGATACACTAACGCGACGGTGATCAGTCAAACGCTTTAGTGACTTCTGTTTTGCTGACTGTAGAAATGCCGTAACAACAGACAACATAAAAGTTAACGCGAATATCTAAATTATTATCACCGTAAATAGAGGATTTTACACGGCGACGCGAGCACGTGAGGTTTATCTTCGAGTACGCTCACTCGTGAAATCTTATTATCACGAGGAGACAAACTTGATATGTTCATGCCAACGCTTAATTTCTTTTTATTACATAGAGTATTTCGTTTAGAAATAGAAAAAAAAACAGAAAAAAAAACGAAGAAAAAATGAGTCATTATTGTGGATACGGAAACTATGTCACTCGTAACCCGGATTTAACTTCGTATGAAATCTACGAGTGGCGTATTTTACAGTTTAACACTAATATCTGTATAATGAAAGGCTTTATGAAGCCCCTCTAGATCTCCAACAAGCTATCCCTTTTGGTTAGCCCTTCCTGGCTAAATTAATGAAGTTGGTGGAGCCGGGCTGTTCCAAGTTTTACAATAACTACCGTCGCTTAAGTCAATGTCGTTGTTAATAAGTCGTAAGAATTCGATGGAGCTTTAACAATAGTTTACGTCGCTGATGTTATTGTTTTCGACATAAAGCCCCCCAAGGGCTTGATAGAGCTTTTACGATAATTTCCTTCGCTTTTATGGATTACTTTTAACGTCCAAAAATGAAAGTCAGTGCTCATTCTGCTGCTAGTATAAAACAAAGTTGCTGTTACATGTGCTTCTGATCGCTAGATAGCTTCTGAAAACCAGACCTCACCCGATTTTAATTGTTGGGTTTCACCCGACGACACGGCGGCCATGTTGGTTCCCTTGAACAAGAGAATTTTGATGATTTCTTTTGTTTAGGGCACCAACGTGGCCGCTTCGTCTACTGTCTTTAGCGTCTATAGGGAGTGAGTACATCCCAAGATTATCAATGAAGTTTCGGTAAGAAAAAAAATCGAATCGAACGAAATGCCGTCATTGGAAAAAATTGTAACTTTCTTTTGCTTACTTCGTGACTTGTGTAATCAGGGCCCAGAATCTCCGCTGCTTTTTCTGTTCCGAGCTGCGACTCGGCCTTGATGTGCAGACATTGAGCTATATTCGCAAAAAGAAAAAATTGTGTACATAAAGGTCTTTAAACTAATAATGGATCATGCACTACACATAAATAGAGCTGACTTCTCCCTTCTCTTGTTCATATCCAGAAGAATGAAAATCCTCATAGCCCACCCTATCTTACCGTAAACAAAGGGCAAAGACCCGGAGGAGGGTTCCGGCAAAATCCTGAAAATACCCTAACAAATGCAAAAGCATAACAATTTTCCACCCTAAAACATACCTCTTGGTTTGAAAATTACCATAAAAAATACAGCTCGAGACTTTACGTTTTCCCTGGATAGCTAGTGGGTCGGCACTAAGGTCCTCGATCCGTGTTATGCTTAACATGAACATATATGCAGTAAATAAAGGCGCGCGCGTTTTATTCCAAAAGTTTTGCTACTCAAAGCGGCTTTCTTGATGACCAATCCATTTTCAGCACCGGGACAAAGTTACTCTATTAAAAAGTGGGGTTCTTTCAACCCATTATACACTACCTAAACGGGTTAGCGGATCCAGCTATATACTACCAGGGTTATTTGATTCCACTTTGTACTACCTAAACGGGGTTATTTGATCCCATCATGTACTACCTAAACTGGGTTATTTCATCTCACTATATACTACCTAAATGGGGTTATTTCATGATCCTTCTACGTACTACCTAAACGGGTTTATTTCATGATCCCACTGTATACTACCAAAACGAGGTTGTTTAATCTCACTACATACTACCTAAACGGGTTTATTTGATCCCATCATGTACTACCTAAACGGGGTTATTTCATCTCACTATATACTACCTAAATGGGGTTATTTCATGATCCTACTACGTACTACCTAAACGGGTTTATTTCATGATCCCACTGTATACTACCAAAACGAGGTTGTTTAATCTCACTACATACTACCTAAACGGGTTTATTTGATCCCATCATGTACTACCTAAACGGGGTTATTTCATCTCATTATATACTATCTAAACGGGGATGTTTCGTCTCACTATATTCTACTTAAACGGGGTTATTTCATCTCACTATATACTACCTAAACGGTTTGTTTTCATCCTACTATATACTACCTAAACGGGGTAATTTCATCCTATTTTATACTACCTAAACGGGGTTATGTCATCCCGCTATATACTACCTAAACTAACCTTCCTGTTGAACCAAGTCAAGTCCAAACTCCACGAATCCCGAGATATCTTCACATAACCGATCAATCTAAAAATAACCAGTAGTTAATAATTATTTTTCGTTTTTATTAGTATATATTATTTTTCTTTAGTATTTCCGGCAATAAGGAGTACTAATCTATTACTAATCTTTTTATGTTCCAATTATCAATCTCACTCTAACAAAAAAATGTTCTTAGTAGTTTACAGTTCTAATAACTAAGTAATCAGTTTATCTTACAATGTCTGTTGACAATCAGCTCAATTAATTGGGGCCGATACTGTAATTTGTTTCTGCTGTAAACCTTGTTCTGGTCTACAACGAAAGGGTAAAATATAAATGTATCAAATTATAAACCTTCGGTTAATACAGCTTTATAAAAGAATTTAGGTTTATATATGGGAGCTCTTACGCGGCAAATAGGAAGTGTAGACTTCTGAACGAATTGTAGAAAGTATTCTCGTAGGCATAGCGGAAAAACGCATTGCGCATGCGCATTCTCGTATATAATTGAGATGTAAATGTGTTAGTAAGGAGTTAGCGTAAAAAACCTCTTCTTGGATAATCGTCTGCGCAGTGGCCGTCTCGTGCCCAAGCTCATCTGGGTTCACCTCGGCCAAGACACCAGCTGCAAGGGAATTTCTACGCGCATGTCTTCGGTATCCTCCAATGGTACCTCTAGCTCCAGACCCTTCCTCTGCGCGGGTGAGTCTTAAACGACCATAATATGTTGTCTGGGTTCCCTGTGGGAAAAGCTTAGGTATCTAAATTATGATCTTGGTTTTATTTTGTTACAATAGCATTAAATTTTACGTCCAATTTTTTAATCAGATGTGAAACCGACCGTGTTTTGTTCATCCTATAACAAAAAACCGAAGCGAAAAAATAACGTTCATCATATAAGTGTGTACTTTTGCGCGAATCTTTCCTGCAAACTTGGTGAGTTTACAACAGCCCTAAAACCCAGACAAATAATAAGTCAGTAAGCACTCACTAAACAGAAAAATACACTGAGAAATAATAGCGTTGCAAAATAGAGAAGAGAAAATTGCATTTCTAGGCACACTCCCTTTATTCATGACCGCAAATGGGTTTCATGGCCCATTCTTCTTATTTGTGACTACGCGATACACTCCCAGTCTGGGTAATTGCGCGCCGTCATGATACAAATCACAGAGGATTTAAAAACGTGGAAAAAGCAGATAAAACATGGCAAAGATCCATCCGTGGAACAGTCAATTAACTAACAAAGAGACGCCGAGGAAGGCCGCCAAAGAAGTCGCCTATCATCAAAGATGGCGTGACTGCCCATATATAAGCTTGACTAAACTAACCTTATCACAAAGACGCAACATCTTTGCTTCCCGCACTTTCACGTAGGCAGCCTTTTCTTCTCTGCACTCACCCAGTACCAGTCTGTCCGCAGCATTTCCTTTAGGAGGAAAAGACTGGGCACCACCATCCGGCATTTCGATCTCTTTTTCTTTACCATCCTTCTTAGATTTTGGTGTTTTCCCCGCGCTTCGTCTTTCACTCTTCTTTTTTAAAGTTTTCTTTGGCGTCTTTAACGATTCAACTTTTTGCTGTTCACGACGCTTTATTTTCTCCGGTTCTTGGGGTGAGGGGGATTTTTCTGGTGATGATGGCTCCTCGTGTGCTGGAAATCAAAGTAAAAGCGTAAAAATAACTATAAGTTTCATTCACTGCGTACAATTCGATCTTTGGGGAAAGCTCCTTCATTCTCAAAACACCTTTTCCGCTTAAAAGCAGCCAAGAAACATTTTTCTCCTATGGCGTCACATTTACTTGAAGTAGTTTGGAGCACCTCCATTCACCGAAAACCTGGAACGTTTCACGCAAAAACACACTAGAAAATGTACCTTTTTCAACAACTTTTGCAATTTTATTATTTTTTTGTGTGCACTCAAATTAGCTTGTCTAGCCTTGCTTTGGGTAACGTATTCTTTTGAAAGTTTAACACAAGAACGAGGCTAGTTTGAATGCGCATAAACGAACACTAAAACAATTTCCGCCATTTTCGAAAAAGATCTATGACTCGGTTAGCACAATCCTATCCAGTGAGGTTATCAACCTTTAGCTGATGGTTTGGTAGATGCTTCAGTGATGGCGACTTCTACGACCTTTGGCTCTCGTTGTTTGAGTTTTTCAACCAGCAATTTTACGTCTTCTGTTTCCTAGAAACAAACAAATTGTTTCCTATTAAAAAAATCGATAAACTATTCCATATTGCTTATATCTTAACAGCTATTTTTAATATTAGTCTTGCTATAATAGTTATTCATGGGTGGTGGAAGTAAAAAATTATTGTGGGGGTACAATACGGAAATTGTAACGGTTCGTTTTATTTAAAAGCTGAGATTCATTTACAAACGTTGCTGTTGTTAGCCAGGAATTACTGGGGGATGGGGGGGGGGTGCTTGCCCCTCAACCAG
>JAOBRD020774731.1:0-13796 GCA_027575215.2 Hydrozoanthus sils
GGTGGGGAGGGGGGGGGGTTGCTACTCCCTCCATCGTTAAGATAGGGGTTCTACTCGAATCTTTTAGGGGTCAAAATCGACAACTCCCGACAAGCATCCTTTTTACCCGAACTCTCTTCCCCCCCCTCCCAATCCTCCGCCACTCCCTCGGGGTTAAGCGGTTAAGCAACTTCATCATAAAGTTGTTTAATGAGTTTTCTAACAAGAATTGTCTCTTCACTCAGATCTACGCGGTTTGAGAGACCCGGGACAGGTGGAGTGTTATCAAGACCAAGCCCAGATTATGTTAGGAGATTACATTCGTCGCCATTATCATGGTCAGCAGGTGCGCTTTGGAAAACTGCTGCTTATGCTACCCTCAATGCGCATGCTCAGTCCGAAGACAATCGAGGAGCTGTTCTTTCGGCAAACGATCGGGAGTGTGGCGATTGAGAGCCTCTTGTGCGACATGTTCAAGTCAAGTTAAAGTTCATAATGCAGACAAACAATACACAATCTACCGTGACAATCAAAATGGAGATTTGTCACGCCGCGTGGAGACTTATGTGACAGCTCGAGGTCACGCACAGTGAAGAATCGCTGCAAAGTAACTTGATCATAAAATAAACAGTTCCCAAACTTTACGAACTTTTTTGAGCCGAGAGTTCAATTAAGAAGATTAAAATCAGTTGTTTTCTAAAGCTTAGGCAAAAAAATACGCATTGACATTGTGCGATAATATTGTGACTCTTTTGATTGAAAATGGAATGTCTTAGAGTAAACACATCGAGTTTTTTTTCTCCAGTTTTAATAGTAAACTACACAAAAAACAGTTTTTCTCTCAATCAACGAACAATCCCTAAATTATATAGAGTTTCGTTAAACAAATCATCAAAAGCCAATACTAGTTTGTTTATATCGACATATTGTTAAAATGAGTTGAATACTTATAAAGGACACTATCTTCGGAGCCAAAAAATGTAAATAAATGTGTATATTGGACTAAGAAAAGGTGATAAGTCAAACAAAACAAAAGCTGTCATTTGTTATACTTTCCAATTTAGCAGGAATATACAAAAATATTATACGTTATAAGCATGATGTGACGTGATGGCGTCGTTTTTGTTTATTTTGAACTTGAAGAAAGAAATAAACATGTTAATAAAATAGATGAATTATAGATTTTAAAAATAAGTTACTCTGGTTAAAAACATTAAAAACTATGTTTTAAAATTGTCCCGACGTTTCGAACTGTTCCACGGCCTTCATCAGGGGAAGTGATAAGATGTTATAAAAGCAACACATTTCAAAGAACCAAAAAAATGCTAATCTCTTTGTTCTCTAAAAGTCAAATTTAAATACTCCTTCGGGAGATTTAAACTATCGTCTCGGTTTAGTGCCTTTTGTCCACAAACATTGATCTCCCATGCCTCAAGAATTCCTCTATCATGCCACTTCTCATTTGTTCGTAATATATCAATTGAATCCCATGCAATTGAATGGCCTGTCTTCTGTGCGTGTTCCGCCAGCGCAGATTTCTTATTTTCCATCTTGTAAACAGCTTTTTTGTGCTCGTTTTCTCTTGTACCAAGCTGCCTTTTTGTCTCCTCGATGTATTTCTGAATGAATTATAATTCTCATTATACACTGTCGGGTAATCCAACAGGTTTTACAGCCTTGTTATAAGGACCTACGGTTTAACGTCCTTACCCGAGAGGACACGAAGGTCTAACCGTTTTCAATGCCTACTCCAGGTCCTTAAGTCGTCTTAAATCGCACTAAGCCGCAGCCATTTTTCACCCCATTATTCCCTAAATCGCCTTAAGTCGCCTTAAACACAGTCTTTTCCTTAAGTCGCTTTAAGTTGCGGTCAGTTTTTTACGGAATTCCCTTAAATCGCTTTAAGTCGCCTTAAGTCTCAATAAGTTGCTCTAAGTCACGGCAACTTAAGAAACTTAGAAGGCCTTTTGCAGAAATAACAGCAAAGGCAGCACCTTCTCCTTATTTTTTTTAGACCCTGATTGAAGGTCCGGCACCGGAAATAAAACCCAGAATTCACACATGATAAACTGGCGCCTTACCAACCGGGCTAACTAGACGACGGTTGTACTTACTACAGCATATTCAGTATCCTTGATTCTGAAAATTCAAACTTGTTCTTTATTTCGATCACCATTTTACCGGCAAAACTTCAACCAACAGAACCACGACTGCGCAGAAGATTGCGACCAGTACAACTACCCATAATTCCTACCGCCTAAACGTCTAAAACTGCACATAAAAACGCAAAGAGGTAATCTGTTAACCTTAAATTTGACACACACAGTGTTGTTAGTACACTCTTTATTATAAGAACCTTCTTTATAAGAACATGAGGTCGAAAATGATCAAAAATTTTAGAATATGTTAAGAACATGCTGAGGCTGAGAAAAGGTGAAAAAAAGTTATTTATGATGATAACTTATTTCAAACAATTGACTGAATTTATTAAAATTTTGCTTTTCGGTGGGCTTCTTGACTAAAGTTCGCAGATAATAATTTTACGTCTGTATCTCCCGAGACAAACTAGCAAGAAAGTCAGTACCAGCTACTATTACTTACTACACAAATGTACCACATACGGTATATGTATTATCAAAGTTAGTAAAGATGTTTTAAGAACATGTTTAAGATCATTTGAGGCTGATATCCCGAAAATATTTAAGAGCGTTCAGCCTCAGTCGAAAAATTCGATGTTCTTTAAAAAAAAGTGTACAAGGAAGAGTTTTACCAACTGTTACCTTCCCTGAACTTCTTTTAGCAGTGTAAGGTTAGCGATGTATTTGGGCAAAATGTACCGCTGCCATATTTTTCGGGTTTGTAAATTGAAGGTACATTTTGAGATTGATGATCAAACTAACGTTAGGATTTTTATGCGTTTTTATAACATAGAGGGCAAAATTACTCCGAGCTGATTGGACAACAGCGGGGGCATTTAATTTTTTCTTAATTCAGACAAAAATACTTAACGCTGATTGTTCGCCAGTATAATTCCAAACATTTCCGTAGACTTTCCGAAAATTTTAGAAGGTCTGAAAAATACCGTAGAAGCATTTCCCGAAGATTTTCGAAAATTTCCAAAGATTTCCGGACGTTTCCAAATACATTTTCCAAATTTTTTTAAAAATCATGAAAATGCCTTAGAAACGATTTCAAACCTCTTCCGAAAATTTCCGAATGTTTTCCATGAGGCAAATTATGCTGTTTTTCCCCATTTCCGAACGAGACTGGAACGAGTTAAACAAAAAGCCCTATATTTTATAAAGAAAACTATTTTTTGCGTTAATTCTTCTGATATGGCTTCGAGAGCTCAATATTCACTAGAATATGATAAAATGTGTAAACAATTTAAAATTTCTAGTATGCGCAGTAAAGATAGGCAATGCAAAACTGAGGAATAAGCTTAACTGTTAAATTAAAGTGCAGCTATCGAAATATTGCTGGAATTAAGTCAATTAGAATTTGTTAATAGAAAGGTTTGTTTCATAAAGATAACTCTTTGGGTTGCTGTTATATTAATTTTCTTCAAACATGCAAACTACCAAAGTTGTCACGTTATTTGAGGTACTCACAAATGAAAAGATCACAAAAAAAAGTTATTTCTTGAAATACCGGATCAGTGATCATGGAACTTTGAACAAGTGATCTGAGTTCGGTCTGAAACCCGATGCGCATCTTCCGGACTGCGTTTCCGGCCATGCGCCTGTAGTCCAGCCAGCGGAAGGAGTGAACCAAGATGGCGGCCAATTTAGCAATATTCAAACATCTGTAAAAAAGTCGTGTTTTAATCTGTTTGAAAAATTTCTTTCGGAAAAATTGATAGTTCGTTGCAAGGAAATCTCCCAAAAAACTAAATGTAAAGTTAAGTAAGAAAATGTTTGGACCAGGAACTGGTCCCAAAACGCTGCTAATCTTGCTGTTGTTGAGGGGCGACGTTTCTTGAAAAAACCCTACAAGGCTCCGTCAGTTCGTATCAGGTCGCGATAAAACTTCCCACAACGACCCTAAAGGATATTCCCCATCGGTTGACAGAGTTAGATTTTTGATTTCTGGATTTTGAGAGAATTTACAAGCAATTTTAGATTGCGTCGTAACATTAGTACTCACAATTAATATTCGAAATTAATATGCATAAGCCGACTAAAAGAACTAAGGCTTGTCACTTCGCATCAGATCGCCATAAATGTTTGCACAGTGGTAATAAGCAGAATCTCTATTGACTGACTGACTTAGACTTTTAGTTTTGATTCTTAAGAGATTCGACGAGCAATTCTCGATTGTACCGTACAACACAAATCTTTACTTATTAATATTCATTGAGAGAAATCAAGTCAAAACAATGTTATGCATTTGAAGAAGTTTCTTTTGTGTTTTTGCGATCATGTCGCACTCTAGTGCTCACGAAACAACTGAGAAACACATCACGTTTTGTACGGTGCGAACCGGTCGAAGTGTGAAACTGAGAAAGTTCTATTCTACGTCTTTACATTGCAAATGCCTCGTAAGATGATTGTTGAAGGTTTAAAGCAATACAGTAATACAACCAGTTGCTGGTTCCTTAGTACAGCCGTACTTGTAAAACTTGGTACCGGGAAACAAACTTCGTTAAAACGCCAAGCTTTTCTCTTTTTCGGAATTACAAAATGTGAAACATAATGTGTTTGGGCAATAATTCAGTCTCTAAAAAGACTAGCACAAACCAGGCCACACAGAATCTTTGAAAATACAAAGCTAGCACTAAGACGACCGAAAGCTTGCTTTATCTGGCTTCAACAAAAAAATAAAATTGGAAAAAGGCGGGAAAATACTCTGAACTGATCGGCTAAAAAATGGGGCGAACGAAGGGCAAAACGGCTGCCACTGAACAAAAGAAAACTAAGGGTAAAATTTCCATACTAACCCACACTTAATTATGCATACAGTAATGGCCGCCGATCTTCACATTTTCATGCAGTTTATGGTCGCCAAACTCCACGTTTTCATTTAGGGAGTTAAAAGATATAATCCTTACCCCAACCTTCACCCTTACTCCTAATCCTAACAGCGATTTCGGGAACTTTTGGTTGATTGTAAAGCGAGGTTTACTTCCGATATTTCGGTCTGAAGATCAATAGCTTCATATGCATAATGAAGTATGGGTGAGTATGGAAATTTAGCCAAACTAAGTTTCTTTGTACTTATCTTTTTCCGCAAAGGCTCTCCTCCTTCGACGCAATGTCACCAAGAACCGAACAGCAGCTGCAAAATACTCCTAAATCAGTTAATTCAGTCTTTCAAAAATGTGTATTAGCACAAAATAATTAATGTACGTACATCGCACAACGTACATTTTAAAAACCAAATATGATTTCTGACGTAATAGTTTCTAACAGGAAAAGATTGAGGAAGAAACTGAATTACGATGCAAAGCAAGGTACTTCTGTCCGCCATTTTGTTTGTTTGTACGCCAGCTAGTTTCCAGTGCCGCCGATAGCTAAACCTGGCTGCTAAGCTTTCTTTGCTCCTCGACCCAGTCCTTTAGAAATGACCACGCAAAGTTTGGTACTTAAAATTTTCCCCATTATTTACAGTTGATTGAAGACTTCAACATCAAAAAATATGTACTCTCTGAGATGATATTTAACCATGCATACTAGTCCGAAACGGGGTCATATATAAAGACATGTTCCACTGCCAAATACCCGTTAGAATGTTGTGTGTTATTTTTTTTCTCTGTGATCTATTCATAACTCAGTTTACACATACTACAAAGGAGTTGTAGCGGACATCTGTCGTCATTTATAGTTTAGAGACACAGGCATAAAGAAATATTTTAATTGAAACTTGATTCCACGATAATTAACGTTTTAATCAGTCTCAAACGCGTGCAATTGATCTTGGCACTTTAGTACACGTAGTCAGCCAAAGTACATTAAGTTCAATCGAATTCAAGCTAGTCAAGTTTACGTCGCGACCGCCGGGTATTCACCCTTCGGGTACACTTTGATTATATTTATTACTACTAAATTTAATTCGCTTAAGATTTGTTCGATTTGCCTTTAATATCGTTTTATTACAAAATGTATTTTAGTACCACAGTTTACAACACTTATAGTTTCAATGGTATGATCGGAATGTTAAGGCTAAAAGACTTATTTTTAATCGTAATTCGTTTCAGAATATATGTCTGTTCAATCAGAGTATTAAAATTAAATCCCGTGGCCGGTTGCCAGTGTAGTTTTTGCCCTTCGACAGTCTACATCAGGAGTGAACAAACGAGATTCTTCTATATTGATAATTAAGATAGATAGTTTATTAAAACAATACACTTGTAACTTAAAACTCAATTTATAATTTGTGTCTAAGACATTATTATCATCAATATTATTTTTGATATCGTAATACTCGGTAAGATTGATAAAACATGCATAAATGGCTATAAGTTTGAAATATACTTTAAATATTTTTTTATCAAGCTTTTAGCCTTTTATCGATTATCCATAGAGTACTAGGACTTTTACTACAAAACTCAAATACAAAAAGTAAGTTTAAATATTGAATACGATCAGTAAGTCACTATAGTTGTGGTCTAATTGAGCGGTTTATCTCTTGCCGTAAGAGAAAACAATTTCCCGACGGACAGTGTCATAACTTCAATATCAAATCACACGGCAAATAAATCGCCAGGGTTTTTTCCAGATCAGCTGACAAGAGACAGCTGAAATTACACAGAATTATTTTTGTTTCTACACACGTTTCAAAAAAGATTTTGCAATTTGTTTTAACCAAGACGTGAGATAAAACGTTGCTGTGAGCATGAATAGACGTGTTTGGGAAGACAATATCAATTTCAATGCGAATTAAGAATCTAGAAAACGATCTATAATTTTAATCCATTTTGAAAACCTAGATCTTTATTCTAATGATCGCTGTTGAGCTCGAAACTCGAGAGTTTTCGAGCGCTTTTCAAAAAGTGAGGTTCGCCGCGCCAAGTTTTATATCTCGTTTTTAATTTAAGCGACCGGCGTGATATACAAGGCAGTTGTTTTATTGTAGACCGAGTATAAATAAACAGCAATTCTTTTTTAGCAGTTCTAATCTTTTCTTCTTATAAAGTGTCGCAACAAATTGTCTAATTTCAATTACTCGCATTTGAAAAGTTTAGCAATATGCACTCTTTTTTTTTATAAGAATATTGTTTTTTTGACCGAGGCTAGATATTCTTATCTTTGGACGATTTTAGGCTGAAAATATTATTACGAATATTCTTAGTTTCGGGAATATCGACGACATGGAATTTCCGTTTTAAAGTGACACTGATATTGAATACCATCCACGGATTGGTTATAAATCGGTGGCATTTGGTAGTCCGAACCAAACTACACCATTCAGTTTGGATACAGACTCTTTAAACTCGTCCGACACCGGGGCTGTCAAATTGTCGCAGAAAAAGACGAAGTGGTCATGGTTCTATACAACATCTGAGCCTTAGCATTATTTTAAAAATACTCTTAAAATTTGGCGAGTTTCAGCCTTAATATTCTTATAAAGTATATTCTTGTAAAAAAGAGTGTACAAGTGATTAATTTTTTGTTGATTCAAATGTTTAATAGAAAACTTTGTGGTAACCAAACTTGGTAAAAAATCTTGTAAAGGTCTTATCATGTTCTTGGTTAACTACCAAATGCTTGTCCTAGAAATATTTTCTAAAATCTTTAAACCAACTACAGACTTATGGTGTTACACTCCGTTTTTTTGTAAGAAGGTCTCATTTTGGGCCGAGGAAGAAAGTTCTTAAATATTTTGGGGGTACAGCCTTAAAGTTCTTAAATAAATTTTCTTAAATATGCTCATGGAAATAAAGCAAGCAGTGGGTTGAAAAGATAAAAAACGAGTCCTGCAAATTGTTCTTGTAAAACTTCCGTGTATTTTACTCTAGCTGGAAACAAAGAGTCAATAATTTTGTGCCGTAATGTAACAGAATAAAGTTCTCGGCCATTTCTCAGCCTCGGGTGTGTTCTTAGCATGTTCTTGAATTTTAGCTGATTTTCAGCCCGACGTTATAATTTGGTTCTTATAAAGTGTACAGACTTATAGTGTTACTGGCTGATTGGCTGATCATGATGGGTTTGATACCGGGGGGGGGGGGGGGTACTTCGGGGTTAAAGGGTAGGGATGACGGTCGGAAAAGTCCCCAAAATACCCTAAGAATACCAAGGGATAAAGATTTCCACCCTAAAAATACCTCTCGGTTTTAAAATTTTGAAATTTTTCACCTCGTGTTGCGCTGTACGTGATGTGCAATAAGTAAGGCGATGTTTGCCAAAGGACTTTTGTCTAAACTTCTTGTCAGTACGCACGTTGGCTAAAACATGGGGCAGCAAGCAGTCCAATAGCTTGGCGTTTTTCAACCCTAAAAAATACCAGGCTCTTGGTTTAACACAAGATTTCCTTTTATAACCCCTAAAAAATACCGGACTGCCAATTTTAACCCCTAAAAATTACGACCGTCATACCTACCATCCCAATATAGGGAGTACCCCCGGGGGGGGGTTGTTAGTTGACTATATTATAAATGTCCTGTCAAAATGTTAGTCTCCTCAAACATCTTAAGATTTGAATGACAAGCTTGTGTACTGATATATATGCAACTTGAACGTTTTCGTCTAATTTTCATGGAGCATTTTCAAAACTTTAAGACTGAGAACAAAGCAAGTATCTTTGACTGAGCTAAAGCGATCACGAAATTTTAAACTTCTACAAAGATCAAAGGCTGTTTTCAGTCATTTGTATCGCTTTCTTGCTGCTTCTTCTCCGGTGGTTGCAAATGTTGCACTTTGAGCTGAGCATATTGACTCTTCCGCGTTCAATGTCCGTTCAGTTGAAACAATCCCTCTAATTTCAAAGCTTTCCATTCAGCGAACCATGCATATAAGGATTAATTCCTTGCTCCCGTAGTTTCCAATTTGTACCTCATTCCTTAAAATCGCATTTCCGTCGTTGCTTTGTACAAAGATTCCCAAACAATTGAAATTTCAGCCATTTAAATAATCAAAAAATTGGATTTGTCACTTCAATTAGCAATGTTCCCGCCTTGCTTCAAGTATGTAAGAAACTCATGTTGTTCATCCAGGGTTCGCTTTATTTTTACTTTATTCCCAAACTTTTAGTCTGTTAGGCACTGTCTGGTTATCTTTTTGTTTTAAGCAGTTTCTTTGACGCGCTCTCCCTGTGTTTTCGCAACTGGTCCACTTGTAATATCAAAAAGAACAGTTTGCATATTCATATTTCGCTTTATTCTTTATTTAGTTACATAAAATTATATGATAGCCTATTATCTTCAAAATTAAAAATTGTCCAAACATTTGCTCCAAGTTTCCTGATTTGCAAAAGTTTTATCCAAAAATTTTCTAGGCTGAAAGAGGTATCAGTCTTTACCAGATTCTGCTTGGCTGTGTATTCCTGCTGCTATACTGTCAGTAAATAAAGACAAGTTTCCACTTCTATCAAGCCCACTGCAACAAATAATAGCTTTGAAAGCCCTACGAAAATCGCGATTCGTTAAGCCGTAAATTAAAGAGTTTAAAGCAGAGTTTAACATTGCAAGCCATGTTGTTGTAACGTAAAAGCTATTGCTCCAGAGACATGTTGGATCAAGGAGACAAAACACACCAATTGCATGTGGAAACCAGCACGCCATGAAGGTCCCCACGACAAGCGCGATCATAATTGTAGCTTTATATTCATGCTGTGTTTTCTGTCTCTGCCTCTGACTTTCTCTACGAAAAGAAACAGCTTTAGTTTCCCTATTATAGCATCCAAAACATCAATTTCTCGATGACACCTCTGTTCCACTTGTAGAGTGCTTGACAGAAGTACTTATTTCTCCTACTTGTAGGCAGTTAATTTTCTTTTTTTGTTTAAGAGCACAGTTCAAAATGCAGAAGTAACAGACTGCTGTGATGCAAAATGGAATTCCAAGAAAAAGAACGGCAAAGCAAATTGTGTAAGCAACATTATAGGTCCAGTCAACTGTACAAATAAACTCGAAGTCAAGGTAGCTAAACCGAGAAAAAAGAAACGTAGAGGAAGCAGAGATTGCAGAATGGAACCAAATGTAACAAATCATCATCTTTACGACAGAAGTTGTTATCAGGTCTTTGTATCTTAGCGGATAGCAAATTGCCACATATCTTTCTATGCTGACACACGTCAATGTGGCAATGCTTGCACTACAGAAAAGCGAATTGAAAACGGCTTGTATGTTGCATATAATGTTGCCGAAAACCCAGTGTCTCGTGACTGAAGATACCATGGTAAATGGCATTGCCAAAGTCGCTAACAACAAATCTGTTATGCTCAAATTTAAGATGAAGACATTTGTAATTGTTTGCAGCCCTCTGAACTGGTACAACGCCACCAAAATCATTGTATTCCCTGCTATGGACATTGCAATGATCACACAGAGTAAGAACGTTTGGATATTGTTTACCAAAGAGTTAGGACCGTTGCTTATCGAAACACTTGAAGAGTTGAAGCAGGAAACATTCATTATGCAAGAAACAACTAACTTCCAGAAATTGCTTCTAGAAAAATCCTCCTCTAGCTGTCTTTAAAAAGTATTACATTTGGACTAGATCCATGACTAATATAAACGACCATATCATTACAACAATTTATCCTTATGTACTACAGATATGTCGAAAGGCGCTCCTTGTCTTTCTTCATTTCTTAGTCGACTATCATGCACCTTTTCCAACTCTCTCCTTCTTAAAACTTGAACATATGAGGTTCGTTGTCTTTTGTTTCCCTCGAGTACACAATCTAAGCAAACTCTTTTTAACTCCACAGTGTCAGTAAATTATGAATACGTAATGAGAAGAAACAAATCGATGCGCAGGGCCCCCGAATGGTCCCCCGAAATTCGGACGTGCTCGCAATTTTAAGGCAATGCTCGAATGCTCGCACAAATTTTTGATGCATGCTCGCATTGTATTTTATAATGTGCTCGAATGCTCGATTTATTTTAGATAAAAATGCTCGGTCTCGCATGAAAAAATGGGGTGCTCGCCAAGTACCATTCGGGGGGCCCTATACGTCCTGGAGAGAGAATTATTTCTAGGAGCAATATCGTCTTTTACCGCTGAGGCCGGATATGCATATGGAAAAAGCTTCTTTGTATTTTTTAACACTTGTTCTTATTTCAATTTCCTATAAGACTAAAATTAATTATCATTGATCACATTTTATTTGTCACATTTATGCGATCACAAAGCAACCAGTTTTATTTCTTGTATTGTTATAGAAATTAATTTTAAAAAAAGAAAATCTAACGAAAAGGCTATCATCTTATCAGTATACATTTGGAAAGTAAATGCTAAATCCAGAAACCTCGTAAAGTCTTGAAATATTGAAAATTTTTGTACTTTTATATATCATACACGCGTAGAAAATAATACAATTTCTTAGGCACACAGGGTGAGTAAGGAAATAAATAAGTGTGCAATTTATAGTTGGGGATATATTCCAATAGCTGGTCAGATATTTGATTCACAGCTTTGAACTAAGCAAACAATGTTGTTTTCGACGCATCAGTTTATACCAAAATCAATTAGGGTTCTTGTCTGTGTAAATCGATACAGAGAACTTTAATTGGCAACAAGTATTATCTGATACTAAAACCCTCGAACTCCTCTAAAACTATAAAGACAAAATTCGTGATTGAAAAAATAAGAGTCTGCAAATGTAAATGTTACACGAAATTTACATATACAAAATATTGGCCTAGTTCAAATTTTCTACTCTCTGTGAATGTTGAATTTAATGTAAATGATTTATAGGGGAATATATATTTGCAATTTAGCTTTGAACTCGCCGGGGTACAGTGAATGGCTTGTCGCTTGGAATAGACCTTAATGTTATCAAAAGAAATACAAAGAACTGTTTATGGAGATTTTCCTTCCTTGCCATTGAAATATCTTCGGCTTTTTTTGTCACTTATAGCTGAAACTAGTTGACTCTTATTATCTCCTGGGTTTATAAATGTTGTTAAATATTTGTTCTGACCAGCTGCCACGTTTAAAGTTGTCTTTATTTAAGTTGCAATGTTGATGGCAGCAGCCACAAGGAATCGACATGTACAGTAGTCGTCTATCTGGTTTTGTATTTTTTACTTAAATTTCGTTCAAACATACAAATAACTAAAGAACAACAATACTGCTTATAAAAACTAAATGATGCTTCAATGTTTCTATTTCCCGACATGATTCTCGAAATAATAACTGGCTACTATTCCAAATTTTGTAATTATTTGTTGTTACGCTTCAACTACTTTTAGTATCCGGATCTGCCCGTAAAGCTTTAATTATCGCTAATACTTTAGTCATTTATTACATTTACCTTGCAAGTATCTACAATAACTGCTATTGTTTTATATTTTACTTATATCTCAGTGATGGTAGAACATATTCACCAATATTTGTTATTGAAAAACAACGCATTTGTTCAATTATGAATTTATACAACACAAATATCAAACAGTCATATGGAAATATCGATCTCCAAACAAACTAAAGAAAGTCATAAATGAGACAGCCAGTCAAAACCTACAAATCCATTTCACGTTTTTTCGTCCTAATATTGTTAGCACTCTGTAACTTCCATTAATGGAGAGAGCAGGTGAAGGTCAATAGGGGCAGAAAATGGAGGATTCAATGTTAAAAACTGTGGCACTGATAAGGTTTTTAACACTGAAAAGTTAACAGGAATGTATCGAAAATTTGCGGTGTCACAGTTTTCAATATACATATTAAATCCCAAAGTTTTCGACGCTCACTAATTTTCACCTGCTCTTTCCACTCCTGACACTTACAGAGGATTAACATCAGGTCTTCAATTGCCTCAAAAAGCGTAAGAAAGGTCTATATTTCGACTATATTGAAGTGTCTTCAGTAAAGTGACAAGAGTCATTATAAAATGGCAATCTTTTCATATCCCAATATTCTTGGCACACGTGCCCTCACAATTGCACAGAGAGGACCTAAAAATTGCAGGGTGTTGTAATAAAAGGGTGAATTCATTTATATTTTACTTAGTTTTTGAGGATTTTGGAGAGGACACAACCAGAGAAGCAACGATAGGACACAATGTCCCTTACAATGGTTAAAACTCCTATGTCGGCAAGGCAACGGATAAAACCATTTACAGTTTAACATGAGTAGAAAAGCTAATATAAAGAAATTAACGTTTGGTAAAATAGGTATTGAATACAATTGCTGCAAGAAGTACATAAGGGACGCATAAATTGAGGTTTGCAAGGTTGTATGTTTTCTGTGCTGTTATAGCTTGGTTCCTAGATTTTCTTAATAAAGTGCTTGCGGCATGAAATATTTTGTTATCTTAGAGGATAGACTTGGTAAATGTGGAATAGTGGTTAAAAAATTTTATCAAAATCTTTTATGGTTTTCGAGAAATGAACATTTAATACTTTCAATTGATGACGTCACAGCATGTACTGGCAAATTTTTAATTTTTTTAAAATCTGCTCCAAATCCATAACCTTTGGACGAATTTAAGCCAAACTTGAACTGATGATGTATCTCGAGGTTTTCTTCAGAGTAGTTACTAATATTCTTTGTCATTGTTTGTTTCGTTGGATTGGCAGCAGATTTCAAAACACTGAAAATTTGCCTGCACGTGCAGTGACGTCATCACTTGAAAACAATAATTAACAATTATTCTCAGAAGTCGAGGTGAATAGTGGTAGAATATTCGCCGAGATGCGAAGCATCGAGGTGAAT